>CAJNOQ010008764.1:0-10876 GCA_905250885.1 Didymodactylos carnosus | reverse complement strand
GCAGGACAGGGCGGTCAAGACAAGACAAGGCAGCAGGGCAGGGCGAAAAAAAGTGCCGTGTGACGGTCTCTGATATGGGCCATGCTCGACGAATAGAGCCTGCGAATGTTTTCATGTGGCAGGTGCTGCTGACACTGGTATTTGTGGATATAAGCATGTGGCCTGTTCTGAACTTGATTCGTGTGCATCTTCAAACAATACGTTTTATGAACCTGACCACATATGCGTACATGATCCTCTATGCCATACACTTCCTGTTTGTTATTCGAAGTCGATGGCTGATCAACAATCTTATGAAACCCGTTATGTTCCCCCTCAGTGAATGAACTTCGCTCAAATTTAATCATTCCATTGTCATACTGAGCACCCATATAAGCTATTCCTGTGGTTAACTCAATTCCAGATCTGCTTGATTACCACGAGGGGGTAAAGGGCTAAGCACTACTTCTGATAATAATAAACAATCGAGAATAAAACAGTATATATAATAACCAGAAAACCGAACAAAACCAGAAATCTATGTCGAATGAGTAAAATTAACTTTATTGTAGCTGCAGAGTAAATAGAAAATGATAAGAAAAATCAATTGGATATTTAGTATGCGTATTCACACAAATTTGTCTAGTATACTTCGTTAGAAAAGAAGGTCATTTCTTAATATAATCTTACTCGGAATAGAAGGTCTAAAGTTATGTTGTATGAGACATAATAGACGATTTGCTGTAGTTCACCAGCCGCCAAAAATGTCTCGGATTCCAGTAATTATGATACACTTGGACAAAATAGAAAGCTGTAGTCTTCCAAACTGTAGGCTGGTTTAAACCGGCTTCAAATCGTTTAATAAGTCAGTTAACAGCAGCGTTACTTAAGATGGACAACAAACTGTGGCAGAATGGCGGCTTCCTGAAATACAGCTAATTCATCGTACAGAGCATCGTCGCATCCTCCGGTTCTTGGCGGTCTATAATCCAACATTAATTCATGGCCAAGTGGTGATACTGGAATATAATGACATTGATAATTTTTATAATTACCTCGTCCATAGAAACGAAATTCGCTTGGCGCCACATAATGTGGCGCATCGGACGCAACAACTGGAAACGGATTTAAGATCAATACGTAACACAAAAGTAAACATCCATGTCTGCCACTATAACGAGTAGCATATTTCGCGCTTGATGTAAAGTACATTGCTTTTCCATACCATCCTTCATCCAGTGCACCAAGTGTAGCAAAACCATCGGATAACAGATACTGTAATGTTTGACGCGAGCAACCATGCCAAACACGACACATTTTCACTTGTCGATTATGTGTTACCTCACTACATAATTTGTTTAGTTGTTCGAGCACTTTCCTTCGTTCCTGTTGACTGTCTTCCATTGATAACAGAGGCTGAAAAGCCAGCTGATTTAAACGTGTTTCTACTAATTGCAGGTGCCCAAGAAACATCCGATATCGTGCCGGATTAAATACCATTTCTATGCGATCGATTTCATAACCGACAGAAAGAGTGCCCAGCCAGTTTTTGATACGAGTGATGAGTGCAAAATGATGTTTTTCTGTTATTTGACATGACAGTACGTTGTTGTACGTACTTTCAGTTAACTCACTCATCGGAATAGGTGGTGTAAAATCTCCATTAAACTGATCATAATACGGATTTTGGTTCAATAATGTTCCATTTCCATATTGCAGTGATTTAATCAGGGTGAGAAGTTGTTTTCTAACAAGATTAGATGTAACACCCATTTGTCGTAGGGTCTCATCTGTCAGATTTAAAAGTATTCGTCCGCCAACGTCATAGGTTTGAAATATTTCAACAGGTGGTTCATAAGTAAGATGATTTCGTAGCCATGTACAAACTTTGTTGACATCCCAATCAATGCACGGCGCTGACAGCTCTTCTGAAATGGTGAAAAGGTAGAAAGACAAAACTCTCAAAAGAGAAAAAAATGGGACTTAGTCGACTGAACAGTAACTGAAACGAGTTTAAAAAAGCCAGGTACTCCAGAGAGAGTCGCCTTCTTGCCTTGTGAGACTCTTTTCTTAAATTTTTTATAAAGAGTGATCATGCTGAAAAGACAAGGAGTGTTAAGTTTAACTTTTATGCAACAATATCTTCAAAAATTATTATATGGAGAGAACAGTTTCTCGAGAGAAACGTCTGACTCAGTTTTGGAAAAGTCACTTTCGTTGTTTTTCCAAAACTTTCTGAATTTTTACAAAAGTTAATAGATGCAATTGACGCCCTTGATCAGAAGTGTCATTTTACTATGCTTAAAAAATATCAATGGGACGAAAAAAAGATCGTGATGAGATGTGTAATTTTGATCCTGTGTGAAGTTTTGATAGTCACATGACTAAATGCAAGAGATTTGAAACAAGTAAAAACCTTTTTTGTCATATAATAATTAGTGCTCTTTCTGGGTCATGTAGAATGAATGCTTGAAAAGTGCAGTTTTTTTACTTCATTCGGTTATAAATTGAAAGACTCGTCTGAAAACAGTTAATTTTGTTTCTATGTACGCTTTTTACGTTCTAATTAAGCCTTCTTACGGTAAGTTTTATGTCTATGGGCCGATGTAGGTTTTTACGCTCTATCCGAATATATTCTCAAAAGCGAAAAAGCGGATGTAATTTAGGACGAGTCAAAATAAAAAACTGAATCCAAATGAATGTATTACTTGTGCTAAGCACGAAATAGTGAGATGACTGATGTAGTTTCTCATGGTTTTCCTAATAAAAATTTTTTCCAAAAACTGATCCGTGTTCAACACCTGATAATGATTTTAACTATATGATTCTTGGGCGAAAATACTTGTTAATGCAACACGGTCTTGTGGTTACCTGACTTTTATTAAAGCTATAAGAAACCCAATGATATTTTTTGATACCAAAAATTTCCTTCGTACGCGTTAGCTACTTTTAACGCATTTAACAGCATTAAATATTAATAATCTCACATGTGTTAACTGACTTAAAAAAAAAATTCTAATGCGTTGACATGCGTTAAATTTAGTATGCCAAAAGTAAACGAAAAAGTTTGCATCTATTGAAAAGTCCGTGATGCGTTAAAACGAATTAAAATGGATACTTTGACGCGTTATAGTCTCATATTAAATTTTTAAAGGCATTTCTTGCGTTAAAATTAAATTAATCAATACCGATTTTAACGCGTTTAAATATTTCTGACTTGTAACGTCTGATAAACTCAATGCTCTTCAACGCGTTAAAACTCTTTCAACGTACGTAAAATTCTTAATTCACGCGAATACATCGAATTTCAAGGCATTCACAAATCTTGAAAACTTTTAAGGAGTTGACAAGATTTAGTATGTTCAAATGCATTTAAAGACATTAGATTTCAAGGGTTCGAATATATTAAGCCTTTTAATGCATTTTCACTTATTTAAATTTTTTGTGAATTTTTGTAAATGCAAGAAAGGCGACTATAAGGTTTTGACTACAGAACGCAATATATGTAGGTTTGTAGAAGACTTCCCCTGTCTAATGGCGTATATATCATCAAGTTCTGTTGCTCACCGTGAGAGAAAACTAAATTAGAAAATCATAGATTTTACATTTTTTAAGGAGGGTTCTCCTCACCCTCATCCCTTAAAAAATGCAAAATCTATGATTTTCTAATTTAATTTTCTCTCACGGTGAGCAACAGAACTTGATGATATATACGCCATTAGACAGGGGAAGTCTTCTACAAACCTACATATATTGCGTTCTGCAGTAAAAGATCACCCTGAAATTTATAGTCGCCTTTTGACGAGTCTGTGTGCATTTAAACTGCTCAAGATCTGTGAACGCATTGTAATTTCTGACTACGTTTCAATTCGTTAGAAGTTGTGGGATTTACATGAATCAAGCAGTTTTCACATGTTTAAGTACGTTAAAAGCCTTTCATACATTAAAGGACATGAAAATTATTTCATTCACGAAAACGCGTTCAATTCTAACAAATTTTAATGCATTCATGTTCGCATATAATATTGGCGTTTGAGCGCATGAAAAATTGTAAGAAGTTTAAATGTGTTCATTATTAATGCATTTGAAGGCGTTGAATTTTTAAAAATGCGTTAGTAAAATTAAAAGATTTAACTATGTTAACTTTTAAGGCATGTGAATCATTAAAATTATTTTTTATTCATTTAATTCGTTCAAACGTATCAGATGCCCGGAATGTCGGTTTTTATGCGTTAAAATAAATTTTTGAGTATCAAAAAATTCATTGGGAACTCTAATGCGCATTGCAAGGCAGCTGAAAATTGCTAGAAAATTGGGAATCGATCGACGCTCCATCACACCCACTGATGTCGATTTCTTACTTGGCTTGGCATTATATACAGCTGATTCTTCCACTTGTGGAGTACTACTCATCTCCTGCTGGTTTGAATTGCTTTCAATCTCTTGTTTGTCTTCCTCTACAGAAGTATCCCCCAGAGAGTCTATCCCACATTTCATATTTTTCACTGTAAACATTATGTCACTGTTTAGTGTGGCTTTACTTAACGACTTGTAAATAATTAATTCGAATGTAGTTGAAGCCTTCTGACTTAATGCTGCAGATATGTTCATAAGTAGGTCATTGATAGACAACATCTGTGCTTCTACATCCGTGTCATGAGATACTGTTTGAGACGCATTCTCTTTTCGTATATTAGCTACAATACATAAGCGGCTGGATTAATTAGTTTTATAGTTGTCGGTAATATTGAAACCTACCTAACTCATTTTCCAACTGTTCAACTCTTGCTGCCAAATCACAGTTTCTTTTTTCTAAATATACTACCTGATCAGTATCTCTCGACTGCGCCTTACTGTCTTGATGTGCTCCCTTGTTACGAAAGTCAATAGCTTTCGGTGACACATGATTTTCTTCTGAGCATTCGGTTATCTTTTTATAGAGTTCATCCGTTGACCGGTAAAACCTTTCCGAGATGACTTGGATACTAGACTTTATGTCGGATACGACCATTTTCATTACCTTTGGCACTCTACTACTAATTAATTTTACACACTGTGCAGCGGTTGATATTCTCATGTTTATTGATGTTATTATGTCCTGTCTTTCAATGTCCCAGACAGCCTAAAACATGTTCAATGCTGTCGCAGGGAATTAGGTGTCAGAAATACTCACCGACAGAAACCCGATTTCTTCTTCCATACTTCTAAATAAAAAATAAAAATATATTACTAATAAAGTTTTCTTTTGAACATGCCTAACATAAACCTAGTCTGGTAAGGCCCATCCGGGTGAAAGAAAGTTCTTTACCGGTATAGTTTTGGCCATAAGAAGAAAAATTGAATTACCCAGTCCAAAAGTGAAAAATACACGAAATCGTAGCGCATTTGCCTGTATTCCTCCAAAATTTTCAGTTTTTTCAAAAAAATTTTCCGTAATAGACCATCGGAATACGATAACAATCTGCTTTTTTGTGTCAATGCACAAAAGAAAATTTTCAAGTTTCGAGCTCTTCGGGCCACCTTTGATTGATCTAATGAGCTCTCTGATAGTTGAATTGATTTTTGAAAGCTACTAGAGAATTCGCTGGAAACAGAGCATCTGGCATTTTAGACATGAGTTAGCTAACTTACCGAACTCCAATTTCAGCGATAATCCGTAACATTATTGCATTATCCAATTCATCTAGTAAAAGATTTCTTTCTTTATGTAATAGAATTATGTCTCTTCTAGATTGCATTATTTCACTTATTATACGCGTATACTGCTGAACTACATCAGGCGACTTTGGTTTGCTGTGTGATTTTTCCTCAACATGCGCACGTGAGAGTAAATCGCGTTCAAATTCAATAAAATGTTG
This sequence comes from Didymodactylos carnosus, assembly GCA_905250885.1. Lineage (NCBI taxonomy): Eukaryota > Metazoa > Rotifera > Eurotatoria > Philodinida > Philodinidae > Didymodactylos > Didymodactylos carnosus. The sequence continues at coordinate 5,039 of CAJNOQ010008764.1, read as the reverse complement.
ATTGATATTAGCTTCATATTCAGCACGTTTGATTCGTAGTTCAGCTAGTATTTTGTCTCTTGTTACGTCATTTAGCTGCTTTCGAAGCAATGCTAAACTTTCAACATACGGTTTTTCTATTTCGTCTGTGTCGTACGGGCCTGTAACCAGAAAAGTGGCTATAATAATTAAAAATATACTTGGAGTAAGTTCAGACACGCAGCTTAAGCTATTATTCACTCCAGCTTCTACTAGCAAGCTTTTCACATTCTCTAGTCATATGCATTTAAGATTAATCTCTACGGACTGTAACCCTGAGACCTTTTTATTGAAATTTTTGCTAGCGCAAATTCTCTTACGGTTTTTACTGAAAACCGATCGTTATGTCTAAACGTACTTACTATGCCATTTTACCAATAATTCTGCTTGTAATTTATGATTTTGCGCTGCATAGGATTTAGAAAGGTCTACGACATTGGCGAATTGGTTATTTAATTCTTGTAACTGATATCCTTCGTCTTCAGTCTCAGTCTTTTCTGATGCATTCACTTCAATGGTAGAAATCATTGTTTCTCACTGAAAAATAGTTTATGATTTACGGCGATTTGATAAAAAAACAGAAAATTAGAAAGTATGTTTCACAGCACTTTCGTCACCATAACTTTCTTCATCACGTAACGGTGAACTTTCATCACATGACGAAAGTTTTGTTTTCCAGTGACAAAAATTCATAGTGTGAAGACCGGCATGTAACGAAAGCTTAACCATGTTTACATAGTGGTTACGAAAGTTAATCCCGTTTGTGACGAAAGTGTCCGGTTTTTTAGGTAGACGGCACAGTACTTTCGTCACAAGTAACATGAGACGGCTGCGATGAAATCAAGGTTTTAGTGCAAAGTTCATTAGTCCAAAGTGTTGTAGCGTAAACTGGAGTAGTCCAAACTGCAGTAATGCAAACTATAGCAGTGCAAACTGGAGTAACAACTTCTTGCTTTTTTCTTTACAAACATTGCATTTTCTTAGCGAAACGCGTAAAAAACCTTTTTGAAGTCTTTTTCTAAAGTCAAAGTATCAAAATCAAGCATCTGTTGCGTCTGGGAGTAGTTCGGTCTGAAGTAGTCCCCACTGTAGCAGTCCAGATTGGAATAGTCCAAATACAAGCAGTTCTTTTGTGCCGAATGTTCGTTTTCGATTGTGATGAAATTGTCCAGTTTTTTTAGGTAGGTTGTACAGTACTGTCATCACAAGTTGCATCGTGCAAACGGCGGAAATAAAGAGTTATAACGGCAAGAAAACATCGTTTAAGTCTAGTACTAACTTTCATCACACTTTGAAAAATCAAGTACTGCACGAGTATTATGCTATCTGTGAAGTAGTCCGCACTGGACTAGTTCGTCAGGAGAAGTACAGTGTGAAGCAGTTCACTTTTTGGTTTATGTCAGCAGATGAAGAATAAAAAAAAGAAAGAAAAGCATGAGAGAGAGAGAGAGAGAGATATGTAATTACACACTCACATATATATGTGTACAGAATAAAATTAAATCATAACATCTATCAGAACTTTTCTATCGAAATGATTTTCAGCTTATCTGCCTCTTGAATATTTCTTCAATTTTATACTGTATCTTTACTCTTTTTTGTTGTAAAGAAAAAAAACTTTTCTTTTGTTAATAAAAAAAGAAGGTATGAAAGAGAAAGTGCCACCCCTACATCAAACACACTTCGTTTACTTTTCTTTGATCTTATTTGTCTTCCGTCTCATATATTTTTCTTATGCGCTCGTATATGTGTGCTTTACGTTATTTTTCTTGAAGGACAGAATTACGAAAATAAAAATTTTATAAGGCACTTCAAGGTTGCAGCACTATTTTTTCTTGTAGCTCAAACATACATCATTCGGTGCAGAATTTAATGTTGATCACGAATATCTAGTTTTTAGCCTTTCTAGTGCGCGTTTTCCGTGAAAAAAATCAGGAAACTGAAATTCGCCGTTTTTTCGAATAATCTATAATTTTTGAAACACTGTTGTCTGATTCTGGAACCCTGAAAAAGTGCTCTTCTTGTTCAGCGTCGAAAGCTGCATACAGGAAACCATATTCCAAGGTTTCGGTACGAATAGAAGTATTCCAAGACTGCGCAAAGTTGAAAGACGTCAATTTTTCTGACTCGCACTCGCAAACTTATCTTCGTTTTTTCCTTAAAAGATGGGACATTGAATTTGACGCCTTTCGATTCGCCTTGAAGCGTAGAACAAATATACTTATCCTTTTTCGAAATTTTGTTTCGGTGCTTAGAAAATTCATTTTTTCTAAATAAAGTAGTGTGAGAAATATTTAATGCATGTAGAATATTTTTCCCGTGAGAATTCTTAATGTTCTTTCTTTTTTGTTGACTATCTAGCAGATGTTAGCTATTTTTTTCGGAGTGCAGTTTCAAAAATGGTGTCTATGAGCGAATGTACTTTTCTACCAGGTATTGAGTGAGTTTAAGTTTAAGCAAAGTTTATAGTTGATGTTGTTTTTCTGTCTCTATTATTACAGATACTGATGTTGTGTCTGTATTTCTGAACAGACAATCGTGACAGATCGCAAAATAAGGTCAAAAATAGATTTATACACTTCAGATGTATTGTGAATATCTTGTTGACAGTTGGATGGGTCAGGTATTCCAATAATTTTGCCAGCCCTACGCTTGACAGATTTTTCGTAGATGAACAAAAAAACAGTATTCATGCAAGAGTCATGCTAATTTATTAAAAATGCTCTGATAAAAAAAAAAAATTAACAGTTGCATTGATGATATTATAGTGGAATTTTTATATTGAGTAGGTGTTATTTATTTTATTATATTGACAGAACTCTCATACTATAAAACAAAATAAGAATAAACCCCCCTCGTCTTAACCTCATACCATCTGAAACGCTGATTCTGACCAGAAAATTTTTTATTGCACTAAATTCTCAGTCACGTGGAGGCAAGTGGTATCAGGCCGAAAAATATTTCAAAACCTAATAATCAAGGTCTAAGAAAATAGCAAATAAAATCCTCTGGAAAACCCAGTGAGGTTTCTAGAAAACTAGAGCATGAAATTTTTCTATCGAATATGGAATTTCCACATCAGCCATTTTATAGAGCATATCAAGTTACAAATGTCGAGGTATTTTTATAACTACTCGATTAGTTTTAAAGAAGTTTTAAACTTTTCAAACACTGGAGTATTGGTTAACAACAAAACTCTTTCTTGAATTTTCCTTAGACTTTATTAATATTTTAATTCTGTTCCCTTATAACCTAGACTTGAAAAGAATCAAACAACCTCGATCAGCTTAAATTTTTGATTAAATTTTTTTACCATTTTGATTCGTCTCACACACATTTCCAACGAAAAATTTCTTTTTCGAATGCGTTTGATTATGCCGCCAGTTCGCGCTCGCTTTCAGTACATAATACTGCCGATCGGCTATCGAAAGATACTTCTGTACTTTTTCTTTTGATTTTTCGTCTCACTGCCGAAATGGATTGATTATATTCTAAATGATTGATAAACTCTTCAATGCACTGAAAAAAGGCAGTTCAGAATCTTAAAATGGGTAGTATCTGATGCGTCGTAGAGCATCGTTTTTTTCGCGAATGGGTAGTTCAGACCTGAAATGTCTTTTATATGTAAAATTTTGTGTCTGAGTATTACTCTAAAAAAGACATACCCAAAATCTCACCGTATCTGATTCTATTGAAATAAACTTACACTTCTCCAAATATATTTAATATAATTAAAAAACTTTTCATAAAATCATTCATACGTAAAAAGCGCGCTTTTAATACTTCACAGTATCATCATCAGGCTAATATGACTCTCGAATTTAGAAGAGAGATGATAATATATACTAGTTGGAACAGAAGATAAAGAAAGCGCTAGAAAAGTTTAAGATAGAAAAATATGTGGTACAGACTTGAGTGACTGTTCAGTTTTCTACTGTATTCTACTATAACGCACTCTTTAGTATACTGTAGTGTATCAACAGTACGCCGAAATGCAGAGCTCTTACGTTACCGTTCCGACAACACCGAAGCTGTTCAGTCGAAGGTAACGAACTTGCAGATTGTTCAACTTTTTTACTGTGCAGATTATATGTATATATAGCAGCTCCATATATATATATGGACACTGCAAAACAAAAACGGTGGTAGAGACAACAAGTATAATTTATTCGCTTATGCATCTAGTAGACCAATAGAATTCAAGACCAGATCCTCTATAATGTAGTACCACGAAGAATATTAATATGTGTGAAATTCTTGTAGTGATCGTTCTTCCACCTACCTTGTCCAAATATGGAACTAATTTTTCTAATTAATAATTACATTAATGAGTTCAGAAAGTTTCTGAATCTTTTCAAAATCTTGATACAGAATTTTGAAGATACGTCACGCTCGGATCCGTGGTAAATCTTGATTAAGATCTTGATGAGATTCGTTGATGTATGTGAACTTGCTGTTCTAGAAAATTCTGTGTAAAGATCTTGATCAAGAAATTTCAAGAAGCAAAAAGAATAAATCATGTAACTAGCTTAAGCTAACTATTTGATCGAGTTAATTAAACTAGCTGGGATGGATCAAATAGCTACACGATTTTTTCTCTGCTGAAAGAGTTTTACTAGATAAGTAGAGTTTAGTTCGTCACTTCATCACAACTGCGGATGTCAAGTCAAATATAAATGTATACACGGAGAAAAAAAACCGTGAAACTCATGACGGTTTTTATACGCGGTTTCTCGCAGTCAGTTTGGCACGGTTTTTTTCTCGGTTTTAGTTGTTCGTGCTTTTGTTTCCTATGGTTCCAATATGACAGTTTTGCTTTGACGGTTTTAAAACTTTTAGAAAAACCGTCCAGGTAAAACTATGCAAGTAAAACCGTCTACTTTGAAAGGGAAGAAAAAAAAGAACAGCTCCTCCAAGAATCGAACCTGGGACGCTTGGTGAGTATGAATTATGAAACCAAGGCACAAACCACTGAACTGAGGAACTTACAGAAGTATGTCTTCGCATTACATACTCATCAT
>CAJNOQ010008763.1:0-10876 GCA_905250885.1 Didymodactylos carnosus | reverse complement strand
GTTCACACTACACTTTTTCTATAGTTAAATCTGAGTCAAGAATACGAAGCGTCTACTTCTAATATTTCGAATGTCTTTCTGACTTCAGCTTTTCCTTCTCATAAGAGAAGTGCCGAGACAATGCCGCATGGTTTTGGTATGTCAATGTGGTACTGATCAGTACCGCACTCTAATACAAAATTCCGTATAAACAACCATAATAAAAATCTAATTAAATTGATTAAATAAATTTCAGTGTGGCACTGATTTTTGCCAGTGCGGCACTGTTTGGGCAGAAATATATCGGCACTGGTACGTCACTTGCTGGGCATGCGTGCGCACTAGTACCAGTGAGCGATGACATGCTAAGCGCACCGGTGCGGACTGGAATTTTTCTATAGAGTGGTTATACCGACGTCATACAGAGGCATACCGCATGGTTACCGACGGTATACCGGACAGTATTTTCGTTTACTATGGCGGTATATTTCACGGTAACCGTCGGTATTTTGCCGGTTAAGCACTTGGATGTACAATCGTTTGTTTCACGTTTTACTTGCGTTTTCACTGTTAACATTTCGTGTTTAAAAGTTAAAAGGCTTATTCAGATAAAAAGGCTTATTCAGATATTGGTCAATTGTTGCTAATTTGTTTGTCGTTAACATGTTTTTAGTCATCTCTCCTGATTATCTGAAATGCAAAAGACGTCATATCATGTGCACAAAATTAGAGGACAGAAACAATATAGGTACTAAATAAAAGAAAACATTTGTGGATCGTATACACCTCTTTTGGATCATTGAGACAAGCCACTTTCTCTAACCTAACCTCGCTCTATAAGTTTAGTCTTGACGTTCAAACTGTTTTTTGAATAAACTCTTTTTTTCTCACTAGCTGTCTATCTATCTGCAGATGCCATGAATCAACAGTCGGTTATAAAAAATTTTATTTGAAAAGAGATAGACATCAAATTAAAAATAAGCCTCATGAAGCGACACCATCTTCACTTAGGTTAAGAATCACTTATCACCAGTTCGCTTAGAAAAACAGTATACAGAGCGAAACCAAAATGTATGTACAGATTGTCATTAGAAACACTGAAAAGCAGTATTAGCCTAATACAGCTTGTTGAGAATAACGATTAACTTTACGTAGGTCAGATGAGCAAAAACTCTTTTATATAGTTGTCATTTTATACAGAAGTAGAAAAATTGTCCTGAAAGAGATAAACGCTAAGTAGAATCGGGGCTTAAGTTTGTAGTATAGACGCTTCGTATTCTTGACTCAGATTTAACTATAGAAAAAGTGTAGTGTGAACATGCCCTGAAAATATTTGCTTTCTTCTATAGTAGTTCAATTCTGGATCAAAATATTGTTACAGTATAGAATGCTGATTCATTCTTTTTTTCTTCACTCGTACTGATGAATAGTGTTTCCAGTGAAATTTTATCTTTAATTATAATTGTACACAGCAAAAGTAAAGTGCTCTGTACATTCTGAAAATTGAGTGTATACCTTATTTCTATTATAGAGATACCTCAAACATAAGTTAAAATGCGAAGATAAACTGGTTGCTTTGCTCAAACAAAAACTCTTATTTTGTGGTTAAAAATAGCATATTCGAGCACTCATTCATTTTATGCTATGGTACTTGAGGCAAATCATCTTAAATAAAAAGGTTAGGAGTACATTTTAATTATTAGACCCTCTGTCTGTGAAAAGATGAAAGCTATAGAAAGTGAACCTATCGATTTACAGCATCTGCAATAATAGATTTAGTGGAAATCCTTCGCACTACAGAATACAAAATAGTAGAGGAGGCTAATTGCCTCGAGGAGAGGAGTCGTCATTGATATTGATCTCATGTCTTCGATTCAAGAATGACTCTTACACGCCGAACTAAGAAAAGAGGATGGTAATATGCAGCGTGCATGATTATCTTTGCTTATAAACTTCCATAGAAATAATAGATCATATCTTGCCCCTTTAATAAAGAACATATGAGATCGTTTTGGGTTTTTTGACGATCTTTATGATATTGTAGTATGTTTTTTGGTTTTTTTATAGATTCAAACATTTTTTTCAAAGAAAAAACATGTCATATACCGAGAAAAAGCCGACAACTGTTTATTTGAACAACATAATCTCAAATGACGAACTGTTAGAAAAATTTCAGCAAAGTTATTCAAATACTATGCCAATTAATGAGAAACGTACGGAAATGCACAATAAAATCTAAATTTGATTTAATTTTCAGTTGACGTAAAGGATGTTGTTGTCTACGTTTGAGAATATTTGTATGAGTTTAAAAAGTATTATATTGCATGGATAGAAGCTTGAAAAAGTTGAATGAGTGAATATCTTTTTTTCCTTGTAATTTGAGGAAGAGCTTATAAAAACTTTGAAGAGTAGAACTTTCTGAGTTCTGTTATCTTTTACAACATTTTTATATTATCAATATTTAGTTATTAAACTTGTCCATGAGCCATTCTCTCATTCGATTATCGACGATTTTATTATCGATGAAAACAACTCTTATCTCCATCAGTTAGCAATTGAATTAAATAATATCAAGTTTAACAAAAAAGATAATGATTTATACAAGTTTAAACAGGTTAGTAAAACACGAAAATGGCTGTTTTGTTTAAGAAACAATTTTCTTATCATCTTTTTTCTTCAGAGTGATGATTTAACCAATATAACATTGCCAGCAATCGAAAAAATCAAGTATGTAAGAGTGGAGAGATAAAAAAAAATGAACAGGTTGTATTGTGAACTCTCATTTTCTTATAGACAATTTCTTTATATAAATTTTAAAGATTGGTTAATCAAAGCTACAGGAATTCAGCTCATTGACAAAATTGATATGACATGTTCGATTTATAGACATACAGGTTAGATTTTAGTTAAAATTCTACTTCTTTTTTTTATTAGTCAAACACATTTCTTTCTCTAAGAATTGTTTCACAACTCTGTATCGATGAAAACTTTAATTATTTTGTTTAGATTATTTACTGTGTCATGATGATGATATTCATGGTGATGTAGAAGGTCGTCGTATTGCATTTATTTATTATTTAGTTCCACTGACTTGGTCACATCAAGACGGTGGTACACTTGATTTGTTTGACATCGATGGTACATAAAACAGTTTTCAAATAAAAATAATTTTATACCTCTACATTTTTTTTCTTTTTATTGTAATAGAAAATCAACAACCGATTCGCATTGCACAAAGTCTCATACCAAAACATAATCGTTTAACATTCTTTGAAGTTAGTGATAAATCGTATCATCAAGTAAGTGAAAGATGTCCATATGATATCCTATAACTGTCGGAATAGTTTCGTTTTCTTTTAGGTAGCTGAAGTGTTGAATGAGATGGATACTCGGTTGTCAATAAATGGTTGGTTTCATGGACCAGTTCATAAACGACCATTACCATACGTAGAAATTCCATTAAAAACTCAAAAACCATCAGAATTTCAACAGAATGATGTAAGGAAAACAAACACAAAATAAAATATCCGTCTTTCTTAAGCATTTGTTTTATTCGAATCTCACAGTTTCATCTCTCATAGAAGGAATAATTTGAGCTCTATCATTTGTTTATTAATACCAACTGATATGTATCGTCATATAATTAGATATTTTTTTATTTATATTTCTAGCTTGATCGAATAAAAACTTGCATAGAATCAATGTATTTAGATGTGGCTATACAATATGATATACAATCAAATTTTCAAGATAATTCTGAAACAAAATTAGAACAATTTCTCAAAGTAGATAAATAGAAATAATGTTATTCATGTTAACCTGAAATTCATGTGCAAGTATTTTAAACTCTGTCGGAAAAAGGCAAACGAAAAAACGTTCTTCATTTTTCTGAAAAAATTTACTTTAACTATCAACATTAAATTTTCTTTTGAAATTAAATTTTTAATCTTTATTCTTTTCAGAAAGATTATTATCAATCATTAGTCAATGATTTGAAGCGTGAAACGATTAATTGGACGCTACGTGGTCCCTATAATAAACGGTAATTAGATATGTTTTTTGTGTTACATTTGCTTTTTTTATAGCGTGAATTTTATTCTTTTTTAGACATTATGAAATCGCCGATATTTCTACTTTACCGTCGAGTATCAACGAGTTAATTCAATTATTTGGATCTGAGCCAATGTTTACCATAGTGGCATCATTAACTGGTTTAACATCAGAGAGTAATGAAAATAATGACGATGATAGTGAAGAAGATAGACCAACATCTTCTACATCGTATGAGCCCACAACAAAAAAACAAAAAACATCAACATGTATGTTTTTATAGAATCTACTATTTTTCTTATTGACATTGTTAAAGTTCGACATTTTTACTTGAATACAAAATATTAAATTACACAGCAGAAAATTTGCAAAAGTTTTGGACGCGTGCTGTAAAAATTCATTTTCCAGGTAGTACACTGAAGGCTCGAACCTGTGAGGTGGTATAAAAGGCCTCAAATGCTTCAGTTGAAAATTTGATCATTACCACGTGTTTTTTCCGTCGAACTTTTTTAACGCCTTGAAAACGTTTGTTGTTCCAACGCATTCAAACGCATTTATTTTTACGAGTTTCACATTTAAAATCGTGATTTTTGACGCGCTGAAACCGTTTTCCACGTTTTTTCAACGCGTCGTAGACAGTTTTAAATGTTTTTTTCGAAAAATAAACGCATTTAAATGCGTTGAAACCACAAACGTTTTCAACACGTTAAAAAAGTTCAACATTATCTAGTGGCAAAACGCGTGATAATGATAAATTTTTCAATTGACGTTTAAACATGTCCAAAACTTTTGCAAATTTCCTGATGTGATATATTTTCGCTCATACTAATTCTTTTTAAAAATACTATAATATTCACTGATAAAATAAAAATAATTTTATGTTCTTATGATCCATAAATACGAGAGGAAAGATTAGTGAGTGATGATGTTCTTTGATGACAAATTTATTTTTAAAACTGAAACTATTAGATAATACATGACTATATCTTTGCTGACGTAAATCAATATATGTTTATTCTTATTGTTTAGCTGAAGCATGTGCAAGTGCTGTTTCAACATCTCAATCATCAAATGGTTGTTCATCTTTAAAAACATGTTGTTGGAATTTTGAATTACGCCGTTGGAAACATACTTATTATACATTAGCGTTTGATGACGAGAGAGATGAAAATGGTGACGATGCACTCGATGCTATGCTTTATTTTGGCTGCTCCGGTAGGAACTATTTTCAACTATCAAAATGTCATGCGCTTTGCACTTATATGTGGTTCATTTAGTTTAAGTTCTATTTTTTAAGCAGACTGAAACACTTGTCTGAACTGTAAAGAGTTTTACAGTAGAACAAGTGTCTAGTTAAGTTTATTCAGTAGTTTTTGTTAGAGATATTTGATTTTCAACACTGTAAACTATTGTAACTTTTCATCAACTTATTATTAATTTGGAGTGTATTTGAGATGTTATTCTAAATTATCGACTATATTTTCTTAAAATTTAAAGTTTATTAAATTCATTGTTCTTTTAGAAAGTTTAAATGATTCTGATTGTGGTGGTGATGTGTATTATATACAAAAAAATGAAGATGAAACTGTAAATGTATAAATGTAGACAATATTCTTTTTATAATTAATATTTTTTTTTTCATTTTAGTTGCTTTCCGTTGTGCCGGATGCTAATTGTTTAAACTTGGTTTATCGTGAATCAAATGATGTATTAAAATTCACAAAATATATTAATTCACGTTATAAAGATGAAAATTATTTCTATGAATTTTATGCGTGTTATTATAATTTAGATAAATTAAAAATAGATTAAACCAGTTGTTGTTATTTACTAGTTTGTTTTTGACAATAAAAATGGAAAATGATCTTGCTTGTCTGTCAAGATTTGCTTCAATTATTTTTTCTGTACATAACACAAAATTGATGTACAAATGCATACAGCTAGACATGTACCAGTTAAAAACTGGTGTTAGGGCTTTCATGAAAACTGTTATAAGTCGTCTATAAAGAATTAGTCAGAGTTGCGGAACGTCTTATTTTTTTGAAAAATATTTGTTCGTCAATATTCAGCTGTGAAAAAAAATTTGAAGTTCTTTGTAACAAAAGTGTGAGCATTCTAAAATCCACTAAAGTAAACAAAAAATAACTATTCGAATGGTTTTTTTTGCTTACTTTAGTGGATTTTAGAATGCTCACATTTGTATCACAGATAACTTTGAAATATTTCTACTTATACGGAATTGTAGTCCAAATATTTTCTCAACAAAATAAGACGTTCCGTGACTTTGAGTAATTCTTTATAGGCGACTTATAACAGTTTTCATGGAAGCTGTAACATCAGTTTTTAACTGATGCATGCTTACATACAGTCCTCCTTTTGGCTTTAGATCGAAACGTATAGTCGGTTGTTATAATATGTAGACTAGGTATGTTCTGTAACGAATAATTGTCGTTTTTTTATCATTGACAACATCTTTTGTTTTCTGCATCTTACCTCTTGCCTCTCAACAATGTGAATGAATGTAACCGATCATATATTTTTATTCATGACTAAAATAATTTACTTAAAACAAAGCGTTTCTTGTTTTAATCAATGGTGGAATGATGAAAGCGTTTAATATAAATGGTCAACTAGAAAAAGTGATCGACTGTTTTCATTAAATCTGAGAAAAAGGATTAAAATAAAGTTTTTTTATCAAATGGTCGTTTTGGTACTATCATGTACAAAACGAAAAAATATATAAGAAAGTAGAATGAAATATGAATCTTACTTCACTCTTTACCAATCATAACTCATTTATACTCCAAATACACGTAGAGAGTAGAAGCAAGTACTCTTCTTTAATTTCGATGAAATAGTTTCTATTTTCTATTCTAGGTAGACAAATTTATAAAATGATTTTGAATGATGATGAATTTAGAGAAGTGTTCAAAAGATATTTATCAATCAGATTGTTCATGATTACGATTCTAAAACGTACTCATCGTTAATCAAAGAATATAATACAAATAGAATATCATTGAACATTTTGGAACTACGCCATGAAGTAAAACAAAGATGATCATGTGTATTTAGCATGGATGATCAGGGGCGCCTATCCTGTAGGAAGTTTGAGGCACAATGCCTCAAATAAAAGTAGGATGGGACGCTTATTTGCTGTGAAAATTCATTTTCCAAGTAGTACGCTGAAGGCTCGAACCTGTGAGGTGGTACAAATGGCCTCAGATGCTTAAGTGGGGATAGACGCCGCTGTGGACAATATGGTAACAGGTGTCATTGAACAACAACAATATCATGAAGAAATGGCATTAGCCTATAATCTAATAGTTATATCGTCATATCAGACAATTCAAATAATAATACAATAAAAAATATGTGACGATTGGTGTGATCTAATGAAATAAATAGCATAATTGAGAAAGTGTAAAAGTATTATAAGAAGCAAAAATGAATTGATTATATTAAAGGAGTCATTGTTTATGTTCGACAAATCTTTGACTGCTTTTTTGTTGTTAGTGGATTTGTGCAGTTTTATAAAAAAAAAAACGAAAGCAAACTTATGAAAAATGATTTTGTTCACATTAGACTTTGAATGTTTATTATTAACCTTTTTTCAAAGAAAATTTCTATTCTTCTAGTTTTTTAACATACAATGGTGTTGTTTTAGATGTCATCTTCTAGTCTTTCTCTTCGTAATAATAATCTGAATGATAATAATGATGATGAAGATTTCGTCGTTCAACCAGAATCGAGCAAAAAACGAACAAGTTCACTATCGTGTACTAGACAATCAAAGAAACATTGTTTAGATGAAAAACCAAAGCCATTAATTCATCGTAGTCAAACAGATACAACTTTATTATCATTACCAACTAAAACTCGTCAAACATCATTATCAATCATTGTTTCAAACAGAAATGAGGGCGGTAATTCACAATGGAAATTATCAACACAATCAACAGATGAAAATAAGCAAACACCAAAAAAAGAAAAGAAGGTATTTCCTAGCATAAAAGTTGATAGAGTGATCGTTTTTCTTTTATTATTATGATTTACATTTTTTCTTTTTTATTATCAGAGTAGAACAATGTTAAAAGGGACTAGTACAAAATCGAAACGTTCTTTAACGACAGCAGTGATATCAAAGTCTCAATCAACATTAATTAAAAGTGAATCTCTTGATACATCATCTCTATCATCAGTCTCATTATGTAACACATCTGACTCGACGACAATTGTAGAACTAGATGATAATTTTACAGTAGCTGAAGATGATCTCTTTTCGCAATGGGAACCAGCCAAATCATCAATAGATTCAAATGATAGTCAAACAAAATGTAGTGGAACAAGTGTACCACAAACAACCACAATTTCTGTTAATATTGCTGAAAGTCGTTCAGTATGGAAACAAATATTTTCAAAAAAACCAGTGGAAACGAACGATGTGAAAGAAATGATGAATGAATTGAAAGAACAATGGTCACAAATGGATAAGACTGTTCAATCAAATAATCGATTTTTTCCATCTTCAACGACAAAATTACCGGGACAAAAACGTGTTTGTCCATTTTATAAAAAAATACCTGGTAAGAGAATTTAAACTTTATAAATGATTATTTTACTTAAAATAAAATCTATTAATCAAAACTAGTTTCTTTTCATTTCAATTTTTTCTTCATTTAACATATGTCATGTTTTTATCTATTAAGGCACATCATTTTCTGTTGATGCATTTAATTTTGGTATTATCGAGGGTATTCAAGCCTATTTTTTGAGTCATTTTCATTCGGATCATTATGGTGGATTAAATAAAAAATTTTCAAATTTATTATACTCAAATCAGGTATTATTACACATTGTGAAACAAAAACCTATTGTTAGTTCGACTCACCATATCATATATCTCATAAAGACATCTATTCAAATAACAATTCATTTGAATAGTTTCATAAATGAATATGACTATCATTTAATTAGCAAAAAAAATGTGAAAATTGAGCAATTGGTCTGACAAATACGACTTATTTTTTTTATTGACGATGGTAACTATGCAAGGGTGAGGGAACAACGTATGAACAAATAAATAAATTAAAACTAATGGCAAATCGACTCAACTCAGTTCTTATAAAGAGAGTTTGTCTTTCATTCTCAATGGTATTTCTTACTTTATATCTAGATTACATGTAATTTAACAATGAGTCAATTGGGTATAAAAAAGGAATGTATTCGTGTACTACCTATGGATACGTTTACGCCTGTTAATGGAATTGAAGTGGCTTTAATTGATGCAAATCAGTATGTGCAAGAAAATATTGACTATTTGTATTCTTTGAATAAATAAGTTTTCTTCTAGTTGTCCAGGATCCAATATGTTTTTATATCGTTTCCCAGACGGTAAACAAATATTACATACAGGTGATTTTCGTGCATGTAAAACACTTGAAAATCATCCACTTTTACAACCAAAACAAATCGACACAATCTATTTGGATACAACGTATGTAGTTTATGTTGTATATTCTTTTTTAAATATCTGAATAATGTTTCGTGTTTTGTTATAGATATTGTGATCAAACTTACCGGTTTCCACCTCAAGATGAGATAATTAATAAATGTGTCGAATTAGTTTTAAATTCGTTAGAGGAAAATCCCAAAACATTGATAATAGTTGGAACATATCTTATTGGAAAAGAAAGAATATTTCATGGTGAATTAACAGTTTTGATAGGCTCGAGTAGTGCATATTTATCTTGCTATTTCTCTCATTTTAGCCATTGCAACAGCACTCGATTGTAAAATTTATGTTGAACCTCGTAAATATCGTATACTAAATCTATTAGAAATACCCGATTTATCTCGTCGATTGACAACAAATCCAAATGAATCTAATTTACATATTGTTGGAATGGGAAGCATCAATTATAAAGTAATGTATAGTTTATGTTACACAACATATTTAGAATAAGTGTGATTTTTATGTTTTTTAGACACTACGATCATATCTGGACAATAATTCGAGACAATATGAGAAAATAATTGGTATCAAACCAACAGGCTGGACAACACCAAAAAGTGGCTCAAACTATTCGATTGAAACAAAAACAAAAGATGTCGTTATCTATGGTAAGTAAGAGCATAGTTAATGTCAAAATTACAGGCGATACATATTACCAAATGTTGACTAGATTGAATTTGAGATATTGTATTTGTTCAAGTGTTAGAAATTTCCAAAATTGTAATAGCTATGGCTTTTAAATTCATATTTATTTAATTAAAATTAAACACAAAATATTCAAATTAAGAAATTAAAAAAAAGGTCGACATGTCAAAAATTATAGTTTTCATTCTCAAGACAGTAAAACGTTTTACACGATGTAAAGTTAAAATGAGTGTGAATGTAGAAATGAAGAGAGAGCGAAAGAGACGCCTATTCATTTTTCTAGATCTTACAGCATACACGAGACAACAAGCGTGAAAATACCTTGAGATGTTATTATATTATGTTGTTAAAATGAAGAATTATTCTCCTTGTAACAATTTTTTTGATCGAATAATTGATGAAAACCAATGATATTAAAAAAAAATTGATAATACTTTACCTATAAAACGTCTACATACAACTTCTGCCTCTAATTTATTTTCTAATACTTCTTCTCAAATAATAACTGTAAGTGTTTCTCAAAGAAAATCAAAAAATGTTAAAAACCGTTTTTCATCATACCAAGATGATTCTAAATTACGGTGTTCTTCTCGACTTGCTAATAAAAGGGCTATGGCAAATAAACAAGACGATGACGACACAGCTCAAGATCAAGACCGGATAAGGTGGCGAAGCCGGGGGGGGGAA
>CAJNOQ010008762.1:0-10877 GCA_905250885.1 Didymodactylos carnosus | reverse complement strand
GTCTTCGTCTTACTTTTACTTTTCGCCTTCTTATATTTATTATAAATATATCGCCTTGGACGATGTTGATCAGGTGGTGGTGAATGATGTGTTGGTGTTGTTGTTTTTGTTTCTTTCTTCTTCGGTCATGAAGGACGTTTCAATGGAATTAATAATTCATCTGACGAATTACCTCGTTTTGAGACGACGGTAGCAGCATTTATCAGTTTCTGTTGTTTCTGTCTTTGATAATGTCGTTGACGTATTTTTGTTAGCTCACCCATATCGAAATGAGATAATCAAATATCCTCTTCGTCTATTTCTTTTGTTTCTTTATCATTCTCACCGTCTTTATTACTGTTATTATCATTGCCGATTGAAATAGATGAAGCACTTTGTTTCGAAATAGTTGAATATGATGATATTGGTGTAGAAATCGAATGTGACGGTGGATCCGTGGATTCGGTTGAATTCTGCGCTGAAGGTTTCTTTAATGATCGTTTGACCATCGTAGAAAATCTGAAACACGTAAAAATAAATAAAAAAACCCAATTATATCCACTATTTTTTCTGATTTTATTTAACTGTCTAAAAAAGCACAACTGTGGTCTAGCCATCAGCCGCAGTGTTTCGTTTTCCTGGAGTAAAGTCCTAATCAACTTAAGGAAAAAATAATAATCTCAGAATACGTCAACAACTGCAGGCTGGTTGAAGAAACGACAAAATAAAAAAGGACAACAGATACAAACTGCAAAAAACATTGGACAGATGTTCTAACCTGACCTGCAAACATTCTTATTACTAGCAAATTGTAGAGTGCTACTTTGTTAAGTTTTAAAAGTGTTTAACAGTGTTAAGTGTTTTTATTTCTTAAGAAATGGAAACACTACCTCAATCTTTTCTATTGACTCTTTGAGCTGATAAAATAGAAAGAAAAGCCAAACAAGAAATAAAAAATCGTTAAAATATCGACATCAGGGCACCCTCTAAATAATCTCACATTCTACTAAATTTTCTTATGCATTCATATCGAACGTTTAACCTGTAAAACGGTAACGGTAAAACGGTAACCTTTACCACTGAATGCCTAATAACTACGCAACAGCCGCTTTGCATGTTAACTTAATTTTTACAACAGTTAAAGAAAACTTGAACAAACTTCAAAGAAGCATCGATAAATCTCAAGTCACAGCAATAATTTTCGAATTACGTACTTTAAAGCATGAGCTATCAGACCAAACCTAACACTCTGCTCAACAAATCTGTTCAGGGTTAACGATGAATTCGAAATTAGCGATTCAAACTTGCGGGCTACTTTCAGTAAAGCCACAGAGTTTCAATCGCTAAGCTGTATGTAGAGGAATTAACCGTCTAGGAATTCAAAAGAGAAAGAATGTTTTGGGAGTGCCACATAAACCTTCGACTTAGCATGAACTGCATTGATGTGTGAATAATGTTGCCCATTTTCAAGTTGCATTTCTATGTAAATAAAGTTGACCGTTTTTGCTTCCACAGGGCTAGATGTCATAATCAACTAGACTGCGGTGATATGAGCAAGTAGCTTTATGGTATAAGAGTGTAAAACTACATTCATAAACAAGAAACTAATTTTGTAGTTTTAAATTTTCGGGTAGCTCGAATTTCGGATAGCTCGATTCGAGTTTTCGGGTAACTCGAAGCTCGGTGCATACCTAGTTTGAACCGTATTGAATTACACGATTATATTTTTTTCATGTGCAGGCTCAAGACAGTACACATATTCTATGAAAAATAGAAAATTCGATTGCTAATGGAGGACACAAGATTAAGGTTGCAACATATGGGCTGTGCTTAGGACTATTATTGCTATGAGTTCCAGCTCTTTATTCCAGTGGAATAATGTGTTATAGTAAAAATACCAAAAACTCGAATTCACTAAATCAATCATATCTCGGAAAGGAAGTCGGATGAACCATAAATCCTTTTAGGCTATTTTTTACACCTATGTACCCTATCGATTTGCTTAAATATGAGCTCAAACGGAATTGGACACCTGGATAGGTTCCCTCGTCAGTTACCAGAAACGAATTAACTCTTCAGTTAATCGTCACTGGTAACTGAGTAATGGAAATAACGCATAATTTACTTTACCTAGTAAAGTAACACTGAGTAACTGTTTAAATTCAGCCTTAAAAGGTAACTAAGTAACTAAATAGTTACTAATAACGGATTTAGTTACTGGTTGCTAGCAAAGTAGCGGTAAAGTGCTACCGTATTTTAACCCTACGTGAACTATAACATGAAAGAATTCTGAGCAAAATACGATGTCTCCCAGCTCTCTATCGTATTTTTTCACCGGCACATTATTGTTGTTTCTCCGTTTCATTTGTGGATTTTTACGCATTATGTCGGTTCGTAAATCAACTGTAGTTCGGTGAAAATATTTCTGGTCAGAAACCAAAGGGTTGGTTTTCTAGGCTGACACTTTTAGTATAATGTTGTATGTGTAATTCTAGACTTAAAATGTCAGAAATTTGAGCTTTGAGTAAAAGTATTTTGTCGTTTTTTTTTGACATCATCGGATAGAATGCATCAAATTACATGGGACAATATTAGTCCTAAGTTTTTGGAAGTTATATTTTCGATTGAAAACTTAAAAAATTACTATTTGAAAAATAAATTTAGCAAAGTTTGGAAAAATGAGCCAAATTTTCATCTTTAACCTTATTTTTATTTTATGAAACTGCTTTGTTTTAATTTTCCATGTGAACAGCTAAATCGAACTATATTCTTTTCGAATAAGTAATTCATTTTCTTTATTTTGTTCCTTTTGTTTGAACTATACAAAAAAAAAATGTTTTAATTACATATATAAAATATTTCACACTAGTTGAGTTTATTAAAAGAAAAGTATTATAAAACAGACTTAAGTTAGAAACTAGATCGACGAGTCATGTATAGACTTTAATCTACTTCCTCGATTTGTAGACCTGATCTTTTTGTTGTTCCTTCTTGTAGAATTGTGATTAAATCGATATTAGATCCAATTGGTGAATTGATTTGTGTTTCTGTACCATCACCAAGTCCAAGTAATGTTTGCTGAATATATAATTCCCATGTTGAACCTAATTCCATATGCGTACAATATAATGCATGTAAATCACGTATTTTTAAAACATAATCAACAGCCATTTCACCACGTTTTACATAAGATTGCATTTCCGGTTCGATTAACTAAAATAAAAATTAATTAATTGTCTATCAACAAGAAAAAATTTAATTGCAATTTCTTACCGCTCCTGTATTGAAAAAGTTTCTAACATTTTCAGTGATATTTTTTATTGAATTAATATCAAGTGGAAAATTAATTTTTAATGATAATTTACTTTTGTATAAAAAATAAAATAAAATACAAGCCGTACAAATTAATTTGGTTACTTCATTTCGTATGTTTTCAGCTAAAACGAAATAAAAAGAATAATTATTGCTCTTTATCCAGTGATGTGAAAAAAAGTACTTTTTTTTATTATTTTTTTCGTCATACCTAATGAGTTTAATCCTTGTGCAATCAGCTGTTCTTCAACTATTTGAAAGTCAAGAGAGAAATAATCTCCTAACTTTGTTGAAAATGAAAAAGAACCATCCTGAATGAAAAAAAAACAATTCGATTATTATGAAAGGCAAAAACGACTACTTTTCAAATGAACATACTGGATTTTGTAGTTGAAATATATTCTCAATTAAACTAGTTGATATAAATGTTTCTTTCATTTGATTAAGTAATGGGATGTTATTAACTATAAAATAATTCATATAAACACAGAAAACCAGATATGACAATAAAAAATCAAGATATAATTACCACACATAATATTACTATAGTTTGAGAAACTAGTTGTAACACCAGCCGTTTCACCTTCAAGCTATGAGAAACAAAAACAATTAATAAAAAGAGAAAGGAAAACGTATGCAAAGTCAACCAATGCGACGGGTGACGCAGAAATAATGGTGTACTTTTCTGTGAACGTTTTCTCCAAATAAAATTATGTTCAAATACATGGTTTTAGTGTCAAAACATGGAAAACTATATTCTCTAAAAAAAACTCTCTGTATTCGATATTCAGATGTCGTTTCATTATTTGAAAAAGTAACGCAGGACTCCAACGGAAAGGACAGATTGTAGTTTTTTTATACTCGACCTAATTGAGTATTTAGTAATGTTTCTATGAGCTATGTATCACACCTATTTTGTGTAAAAGAACATGTCTGCATTTAATTAACCTCCATCAAAAAAGTTTTTTGCAGTTTCGATGCCTTATGAACAAGTGATCTAGCTGAAAAGATATCTACGAATCTGCATCATTTTCGTTCAGTTTCTACATTATTCAGAGAAAGGTTACTCAAAAGTCGAAAAGTCACTGAAGTTTGAATTATATGTCCCAGTTATGCTTCGTACATGTTCTTACCTAGCGTTATTTTTTAAAATAATGAACCAACATTTGAATATTGAATATGCACGATTTTGTAGAGCATGCATTTTTTCATGTTTTCACTCGAATATCATATATCTGGACATAATTTTATTTGAAGAAAAAAGTGTGCGATTATTTCTTGCACTGTCAGTTAGTTTTTTGAATTAAGACAATGTAACATCCGTTAGAATATTGAGTGATTCAATCCTCCATTACGACTTCCCCCTCTCGGCTCAGAAATCTATCTCCATAACTACAAGTCTCATCTGAGCAAAAAATTCAGCAAATACTGGGCATGTTGAGGCATCGACCGTCAAGCAGATTTCTGCTCTCAGAAAGCAGCTGGAGAGCTTGGAGTGGTTTTTGAAATATAAAATAAAGTAAGAGTAACGTAAAAGAGCCGAATTTTTGAAATTCTTTCGTTGATTTTTTTCCAATAGGTTTTCTCAAAAGAGTTGGAAAAAAGGTACGGCTAACTTTTCAGGAAGTTTATTTTTCTTCAAAAGTTAAATGGAAAATCAAAAATCTGGTTCTGTTAGGTTCTGCTGCTAAATCATCGCTTCAGTTTACGACCATCCCGAGCTCTCCACGACGTTTTCTTACTGAGAAATCTTCCGATTACGAATTGATATTAAGGTGAACGTCGCTTTGAGATATAATGGCGTCAGTGTCTGATGTATGTATATCAAAACCCTCATAACTTTTGATTAGAATGTCATCTAGAGGTGGGCGATGTCTCATTTTGATCAGAAATGCTCGCACTATGTCTTGGTGCCGTTGAAAGTAATTTTAAGCTTGTTCTTTTAGTGTAAGATAAACTTTTTCAAAAAGTCGGTTTTCCAAGGCGTCAAGAAAACTTATCTGAAAACCTCCGTACCCCTTCCATGAAGACCAAATAGCTATGAATTCAGATAGTAGGCATCATGGACTATCTGGTATTGTGCTTACTTCGATATCGACTTTTTATGAAAAATTTTGTGTTTCTGACCTTAAAGTATCAACTTAAGCAATATTAATAGATGAGCCTACAGATTTAGCTAAAATTTTGCCATTGTGTAAAGGGCATTTAGTTGTATATATTCGAAAGTAATTTCGGATGAGAAAAATAATGTTTAGACCTTCTTTGTTTGATTGTAGCCTTATTTTTAAAAAACGATAATGCATAGTACAAAATCCGGCAAGAAAATTACAAATTATGGAATGATCTTATCACAATAATGGATCAAAAAAAGGTCTGTTCCTGTATCAAATCTATACTCACCATAAATAAGTTTTGTGTGGCGTTTGTTTCTAAATAAAATAGATTAACAACTTTTTAGCTATTGTTTGGAAGAAACAAAAATAAACTTCGAAAGTGATTTTACCACGCAAATCATTTGATAAGTTAATATGTTGTTCTACGTCTTCCTTTGATAAACGTAATTTATCTGTAAAGTATGTTCAAATTGTTTTAACTAAAGAAACTATGTCAAATTAAAATTTACCACTCGTTATTTTAATTGAATTTTTTGTGCCGCATAATGTTTCTTCTGCTTGAACGAATAAATCGCCATTTGCAACAATATCCATTGATATTGCTATTCTCAATGCTCGAGGTGCAAAATTTTGTGATAAATTTTCTAATGAAAGTACACCCAAATATATCTAAAAATGATGTAAAGTGTTGTTTTTCTAACAAATAATCGAAGTGACTTTTGCCAAAGCTTGGGATCGGGTCTGGTCGGGTTTGAGTCAAAGAACAGTGGCCCGTTTCGGACACAGTTACATACTTTTTCCTGATTGGAATGAGCTAAAATCTAGTTAGCACGACTTACATTATGTTTAGTTTCTCGATGTTCTCCTTCGAAAATTTTTATAATAGCCGTTTTTTGATAGGGATATGCATTTGTAAATGAAGTACATTCTTGTTTTGTTGGTATCGTTGTATTTCGACGCAGAAGAGCAACCATTTTCCCACCTACTGCTTCAACTCCTAGTGACAATGGTACTACGTCTACTAACATCAAATCACAGACCCTTTCGGAATGATCAAATGTCTAAACATAAATTAATGCAAAGTTTTAAAAACAACAGATGCGTAGAAATCTTCGTCTTATCAATGAAGTCATGAACGTTACCTTAATTTTTAACTGTTGTGACTGTGTTTTCTTCTTTAAACTGCTCGCGCATATTGAAAACTGTGATGCTGCAGTTTGTAGAGCATCGGCTCGCATTTCAAGTGTTGAAAGGTGTGCATCACGTTCCAATAGTTGATGAAGATTGTCTCCCATAATGTTGATAACTTGATCAACATCAGCTTGCAAATTAACCGTACATTTTGAAGATTCATATTGTTGTGTAGTACTAGAATTATATTGTGGATTATCATGCGACATTACCATGCTTAATTTTTACACACAAAATATATTAAAATCTTTAAATGTAAGATGATGATTATCTCTGTGTTTTTTTCCGCAAATGCAATGCTTCATTATTAGCTTTATTAAAATAGATCATCGTAGAAGACTGCTCAATATTTTGTAACATAGAAAATAACCATTTGTGGGACTTACATGCTCTTATCGATAATCAAATAGTAACTTACATTGTGCTTGTTTGCGGTTCGATGCTAATATATGTTCCTTCATCACGTCTTGCCTAAATTTTATGATAACAGTGGATGAAAACAGAAGGTACTATAACCAAGGTGCACTTACATATGCAGCCTGTGCAGAGGTCACTTTTTTTTGGTCTACTAATGTAAATTCAGAGCCAGAGCCAAATGATTTCGTTTCAGGTTGAACCGACGTAGTTAAAACTGATGAACTATTTTGTTGCTTAGATACTGTTGGAGACCCAAACAGCATCGTACCACACGAGTGCGGTAGCACGGGTGGTGGTACTCGTGGTACAGTAGTCCTACTTGTGCGCTGACGTTCAATCAACGCCAACGATTCATCACGGTCATCTGTGATCAAATCTGATAGACAAGGTTCATAATCCGCGAACCGTTTTGTTCTATTTTTCCATGAATTTATAGGTTCCACAATTTCAAGATCCTTGATTTCTGACGATTTCTCAGCATTACTACTTCCTTCTTCTGATTGATTTGGTTTATCAGCATCTGGAGCATCACTGGTCCATAATGCAAGGTTGTCTCGCAGGAATTGCATCATGAGTGTGCTATCTTTGTATGAATCTTCATTTAGTGTATCAAGCTCAGCAATACCATCATCAAAAGCCTGTTTAGCTAAATGACAAGCATGATCAGGATCATTTAATATTTCATAATAAAATGTAGAAAAATTCAATGCAAGACCAAGTCGAATTGGATGTGTTGGTTGCATTTGGCTTTTGGCAATATCGAATGCATCGTTATATGCTCGTTGTGATTCTTCAATCACTTTTTGTCGATCTCCATCACCAGTTATAATTTCAGAAAAGTAACGATAATAATCTCCTTTCATTTTTAAATAGAAAACTTTCGACTCAATTGATGTAGCTTTTGGGATTAAGAATTTATCCAATAATATAATAACTTCTTGACAAATATGTTTCAGCTCTTTTTCAATTTTTTCACGATTTTCTATGGCCATTTGTTGTCTATATGGCTCTGAACCTTCAGACTTTTGTTCAATTGACGAAAAAGTACGCCATGCTGATTTTCTTGCACCAATAACATTTTTATACGCAGTATTTAATAAATTTCTTTCTTCAGTTGTCAATTCATTATTTGATTCTGCTAATTTTTTCATTGCACTAACCATATCATCATATCTTTCAGCTTGTTCTGCTAATTTGGCACGTTGTACTTCGTCTTCTCTCTTCCACACGGTAACAGCTGGAAAAAGTAAAAAAAACTTGTACTAAACAAAGACGCTCAGATATATTTCTTAATTCAAATTAGAATATTCCAGGTGCGATTAGAAATATTCCAGGTTCTCTTCAAGAATTTGGAGAATTCGACTTTACTGGATTTCTCAAGTGAAGTAAAGGAGTGAAAACATTGCAAGTCTCTCTCACAATAAAAGTCCCCCTAAATAGAAAACCTACTTTGAACTCATCTTGTAAAAGTTTAAAAAAAAGGCTCTATCTATCTAAATATTTACTATTGAAAGCTAATTCTCTCTTCCACTGAAGCAAGCATAACTGCACAATTCTTAACAAAATAGCTTTCTTTTAGAGACACAGTAGAAGATTCCCGTAACAACTTTATTCTTGAGGACAGAATGGAAGACGCGGGTCTTTCGTTGTGTCGACCCCTTTATGAACATGCCATTAAGGTACGGTGGGTGTTTACTGCAGACGGATTGACATTTTTTCTGTATCATCTCAGACTTTCAAACAAGAAAATGAATATTTTTGAAAATGAAAAAGACTTGTCCTAGTCTTAAGTAAGTTGAATTAGCGGTAAGATTTTGTTAGTTACTGATTAATTCGTTCTTCAGTTCAGTTCAGTTTATTTAGAAGCATTCAAGTTACATGACAAAAGAAATCTCTATAGAGATTGTAACGAAGTTCAACAAAGCTCTTATCTACATTATTCTGTCATTTAGAAAGTTTTATATTTCCCTAAAAACAACAAAGGGACTTGAAAAGTCGAAAACCATGAAAAGTTTTCATTTCGAAAAAGTTTCGAAAAATTCATAACTTTGTAGGAAAATATTTTTGAGAATGAGTAAGATTCCCATTTTGAAGAGGATACTTGATTCTGTGCGGGGACATCCCAAGTTGAATTTTGAAAATATTTTAATTTTCCGCTCATTAAACGGATCCCTTTAAGCAGAATATGCTTCACGACTAATATTAGTATTGAAATTCAAAAGTGCAACTGGTTTAGTCACCTTCAAATGTTGCATATTTATGTGTTAGAGAACAACAGAATGTCCAACACTTGCGAACTCTATCCTTCATATATAGCTGTATCGGGCGTACCACATGCACATGACCGTTTATTATTGTTATCATTATTATTCGCGAAGGCCGAGGTTCTTGAGTCAATCGTTCTTCTCCTTTCTTTCTCCGAATTCTTTCTTCTCCTCTACTGCAGTGCTTACACATAAAAATAGAGACTTTACAAAAGAAACCTCACCTCTATCGTCCGCACGTGATCTGAAAAATAAAAGACAGAGTTTATGTATTAAGAGATATGGGGCGTTTGCAAGCCATTTGTACCGATTACGACAAAAAAATAGCCTTGCATAGATCTTTTAGATTTCTGAACCAAATTCGGTGGCTTTTTAAAGTATATTGTGCATACTCGTGTTTCACTTGTCCGCTCAAATCAGCTTCTCATGGCTGTTCGTTCATCTGATGAAAAAATGATATTCACTTTTCGCCTAAAACTGAGGTGACACCTCAAAGAACGATAAATAAAAGCGTTTCAATGTTTTTCAGAAAGCGCATTTAAAAATTTTCTTTTTACCAATTTGTACTGCATACACAGATCTTCAGCTTCGCTCGATTTGATTGAATCATATCTTGGTTTAAAATGAAAATACTACAGGAGAAGAGCAAAAAATGTCCCATCATAGTGTGTCATTCACTATTCTCATTGAAAATAAATTCAAACCTTCATCAACTTCTGCCAAATATTTTCGCCAGTAATAGACATCATGGTGTAGAACAAGTGCATAAATCTTCAAGGTTTAACTCTATCTCATTCCCAAGAAAAGTAGAGAATTCTGCTAAAATGTACCGTCAGGACTCTTTTTGGTACATTTTTTCAAAACTTTTCAAACTATCATATTTCTTAGTCTGCATTAATCAAAGAAAAATTAATTTATGTGAAAAACCTAATTGAATGCTCTTCAATACCAAGTAAAGAAAATCTGTGCAATGAATTAATTACATGGTGTAAAAAGGTGTCCTATCATCAATGTAATGAAAAATTTGATGCAATGTTAACATTAATAGAAACATATTATTATTCATTGAAAAATGAAGAAAAAGCGTTCGAATTTCTTAAACAAATGACTAACGGTTAGTGTTTTCCATCAATCTGATAAGCAATTCTAGCTGTTTTTTATTTTGAATTTACAGATGTTATAGCTGAAATGAATGTTTCAACATGGGAAGAGCGAAATAAAATGGAATCTCGTCTACAGGCAATAAAGGAAATTTTCAATGAAACGTAAGTAGAACAATATATGGAACTACTGCAAGTCAATTGTACCGTTTAAAATAATTTTTTCTTGAAAATTAACATTCTTTTGAAACATTTTTACCAGTAGTAGTTGATAACACTAAATCCCCTAAAAGACCATTAGTTCAACAATGGAAGATCATGGCCTTCTATTTAACTTTCAAGTTATACAATCAACAGTGGTCTTCTAGTGAGGGATGGTTTTCTGTTATTGGGGGGGTACGATAAAAAATTCAGATAATTTCATTATTAGTACTTGATGTTTCAAGCTTTCAAAATGTATCAATTTAATGTTATATATTGTGGAATAGTCAAAATCGCAC
>CAJNOQ010008761.1:0-10877 GCA_905250885.1 Didymodactylos carnosus | reverse complement strand
CGTGCTGAAAATTTGAATTTCAAGATAAAGTAACCTGAACGACTCGAAACATGTTTCTTATAGGTTTTCGACAATGCTCTTTCCAGTGGCATCGTTTTTACATATTGAGAAAGTTTTCTGAAGGGTTTTTCAGAGATCGGATCTCTGGGAAACTCCTTAGAAAACTTTTTCAAAACCCAACTCTCATGCCATTAGAAAGAGGAGCATGAAAAACCTATAAAAAACTGGTTCATGAAATTTTAATTCACTCATAAAGCTAAAGTCCGCCTGCTCTAGCAAAAAATGCCCATTGTGGGTGAGGGTGTGATCGAAAGTGAACCGATGGGCAGACGTTTCGATGAGGGTTAGGGTGAAGGGCACACACATTTTGAGGCAGCTCTTTTTCGATGTGGGTATCCGACGAGAATTCGCTTCGAATTCTGCACGTTTTTCAAAGGGGAAACTCAGCACTTACGTGGTTCTCATACGAATTTTCCGCACGGTTTTTGGTCAATGAGAAATGATTGAGATGCATTTGTTTTTCTTCTTCAGTAGTTGATGGGTCAGACTCGATGGTCTGTTAGCATCGGAATGTACTTGCCCAACTATATCGATAAGGAGACCTTGTCTGTAGCACGGTAGTCGGTAACAGTTTGAAATGAGCAGAACGCAGCTTCAACCGACTTTAACTATAAGAATCGGTAACGGTTGCCGATAATATAGCACTCTGGGGTTGGCAGCCTTTCTTTTCAAGTAATTCAAGCTTAAAGCGTGTATACATCGGCAAAACATTAGTCAACTTCTACTTACAATTAGTCTAATCTAGAGCATAATTGGTCAGAAGTATAGCAAAATCAATCTGAAGAAAGTCAAAACTACCATAATTAGTAGAGTTCATAGCTCGGACAATTGCACTAATGTTGAGAGTCTAAAATGATAATTAAATCACCAAGTATGTGTATGTGCATATATATGAAGTCAGGAACTCAGAAACTCAGAAATTCATGTGCTCGTATACATAAATGTATGTACACTGAAACCAGTCGGATTCGACGTCGGTATTCATCAAATCCTGTCGAATCTTATTGTAGCTCTTCCCCTTAAGCTAAACACCCATAAGGTATCCTCCGTCAAGCTATTCCCATTAAACTATCCCTTCCTCCTTAAAGTATCCCCTTCCCCCTTAAGCTAATCCCCTTAAACTATCCTCCCTTAAGCTATCCACCTTAGACTATTCCACGTAAACTATTCGACTTAAACTACCCCCTCCCCCATTAAACTATCGGCTTCCCTCCCTTAAAGTATACTCCTTCCTTAAGCTATCTCCCTTAAACTATCCCCTTTCATAGATGGAACCGGTACCGGCGACCGGCCGTTATACGTTGGTAGAGATTTTAGACCGGCTGGTCTACCGGTGGGACGCCGATCTATCGGTCGGATGCCTGTCTAGCGTTAGAGCGTTAGAACTTGTTTCTGTCGCTATTCCTATTATTATAAAGCCAACAGGACCGTAATATAGGGTAATAATAGATAGAACTAGTACCGACCGGTTCGTTTCATCTCGGTGGTTGAGGTTTCATGAAAGCTACCACGACGCGTTTCGGCCTAGCTTGAGGGCCTTATCAGGTGGCAGAACTGCAAAGTAAAAATTTCAAAAAATCCTCAAAAGGTGCTGGTCAGAAATCACAAAATTTATTCCACTCTAAAAACCTCATAAAAAATGAAAGTACTCCATGAGTGTATAACTACCTCGATGTCGGTTTGCGGATATCTCGTCCCTTTTCTGTATAAAAATTTTGAAAATGTTATGTAGAGAAAGCTAGCAGCTGATTCGGGTATTTCCTATACTATTATAGACCATCAAAATAGTATTGTAACGGATGTGTGGCTTCAACTGACATTGTCCCCAGTTCCCTCCACAAGGTGAAATACAAATAGTCTTAACTATTCAGTCGAGGATTAGGCGAGTCCAAGCGACGAGCGTTACTTGCGTAAGTAGTGGTGAATTAATTTATTTGTCATTACAAAATCATATGATGTTTGATAATTTTTTAATGGCCGTATTCGTTCGGTATCACGAAAATTCTTTTCACATGAATAACATGAACGTTTATTTGATTTCTCCATCGTTAAATGTTGAGAAACTAAAACTTGACGTCTAAAAGTAAAAGATAGTCCCACTAGGACTTTTGGGTTTGAGCTTTGAAAGAAAAGCGGATTAGTTTAAACTGATTATTTTACTTCCAAGCAGTAAATTAACCAGGGAGAGAAGTCGAGATCCAGATATGGTAGTTTAATTTAGTAAGTTTTGTTTCAAAGATAGTGTTCAAGAAGTAGATGAGTCAAAGTCGTATCACTTTAATAGAATATCTCGGCGGATTCTCCCCGACCGGCTATCGGTAGAACCGGTTTCAGCCTTTCCCAGAGATCTCGTCAGGGGGACTGCAGGCGAATTTTTTAATTAACTAAAAAGATCATTTTCGATGAAGAAAGAATTCAAAATAATCTATCTATATTTATACAATTAATATCGGAAAAAAATTAACTTGGTTGATAAAGCACGTTGAAAAGTTGAAAAACAGTGTTCTTTTATCAGGTTTTTTTTCAATTTTCGCCACTTTCCGCAACTTGTTTTCAAGTTCCAAGGTCGTATTCGGATAGATCTTGAGACACTGCATAGATCTGAATATATAGCTCTTTGGATAGAAAGCTCGTTAGAAAAAACATGGCTTACATGTAGTAGTATATATGCCTTTTTTTCTGTTTTTTTCAGTTTCTAGTCAAATAAACTGCAATTATATACTAGTCAAACTTTCAATCTGTCTGGGGCCAAGGCGGAAATTTTTTCAAAAAAAAGACATAGTTTTGTTCAGAATTTAATGTTGATTCTAACCATGTAGTTTTTTTTCAAAAATATTGGGGGCGGAAAAATGGCCTTACCGCCACTTGTCCTTTAGAGTTTGATCACGCGATCAGTCGGTTTGACCAGCTCCCCTAGTGATCAAACGTGATATTCATAGATTCGCAATCAAACCTCTTGTTAGTGGGGGTTGCTAGACTTTTTCTGCAGTGTTCACTTTTACGAAGTTTTCATTGAATATAAATGCATCAGAAATTGACCTCTTGAGTGAAGTAAGCGGTCACTAGGACCAGTTTTCTGATCGCAGACGCTCTACAGGGTTCATTTTCATAAAGTTACATAGAGTTGTATCTCTTACATATCTTACATGGCTATGTTTCAAATTCTGATGCATGGACTTGTCCACCGTGATAAATACTTTCAATCGGTGTTGTTTTGATGGACTGAGAATGAAGCACCAATAGGAGAAAAACGTACTGCCATAGGTACTGCTGTTGCTGTTTATAATGTGCTTCTTTCATGTATTCTTGTTCGTGCAGAGATCCCTCATCTACTAATCTTTGCATCAGTAATGAAAGTATTATATTTATCAACAGGCACGCCTTAGAAAACCCTCTTTTCCACAGCTTTACTGACGGGATTTAATGTCACTGCAAAACCTTTCGGGTGGCAGTAGACAACGGTATTTCTATTTTCTAGTGTAAACAAGATTTTTACACATCTGCTAGACTGCGCCCAGATGTCAACTATACAGATATTGATTTTGATTGTAGGGAAAAAGATATATCAGTTTTAAAAAGTAGTACATATTCACTGAATAGAAGCGCTCATCATCGGATGTCTGACTGTAATAATTAGTTTTCTGTAAAATACAGGAATGTGAAAGCAGAATATTATTTACTTCTCTCTCCAGTCACTGATCAAGCGCAATTTTTCAGGGTGGAGTGCAACAAATGTCCGACACTATTTCAATGACTATAGTCATTCCGTATCGATTGTGGCGCCAGCATTCCAAGTGATGTCATCAACTTTCTCTCTGAGCTACTCGCTTCCTACGTGAAGCTTACATCTAGATGACGAATGTGAACCAGAGAGATAGCACAGGCGCAAAAGAAAAGTTGTATATATTAGTTCGATGGTAGAATCACAAGCAGTGCGAAAGGTTTTTTGTCATAGAAACAGCGCTGGAATCAGTGCCGTCAGATTATAAGTCCACTTAGCGATCTACTCTAAAAATCTCAACTTGATTAATGATGAATATTGGTCTTGACAAAATTGACGCAGACGGTATTAGTGTTCCGCAAGTATTTAAATTCATATTCTTGGCCATTATGATGAATTTACACGTCAAATGAAAACTACTCGTTTGCTGAATCCTTTTGAAAACTTGAGAGTAGATGAGGGCATCAGTTAGGGTATGGTGAGTGTGGATCGGTGAGAGTTCTCTTTAAACTATCAACCTCATTTACACACACCCTCATGTATCTGAATAAGTTTCTAATTTACTCGAAGGCTTAGTTGTACGATTCGTAATATCCAGACTTGCAGTCTGACACATCGCTATTAAAAGAATTCAACGCGAGATGAGTAAATAAAATCTGTTTCTATTTTTCTATCTATAGCTTAACAAAGAATCATTGAAAAGTAAGGACGACGATAACAATGAATTAGAGCCGAATGCTGAGCAAGTAGATCAATCTAATCCTGAAAAACAATCTAAACTAAAATCAAGTGACAATAATAAAAATGATATCGTATCAGATTGTCGACAAAATGCTGAACTTGAACTGTTCAATTTGATGAATCCGTTGGGCGCAAGTGAAAAACTTAAACAGCTCAAATCCAAATATATTACAACCGTCAACGTTTTAACCATGACTATTTTCGGTACTAATCAATCGAACACTTTGCCATGGGACGAAGCTCTTGTCACAACAGTAAAATCGCAATTACAACTAAGATACCAATTTCTCCAACGTGACTGGCCGATGATTGATGAAAGTTCGAATAAGTTACTTGATTCCATTTGTAAGAAACATCCTAATCCATTATCATTTCGTTCATTATCATACGACAAACTAGTTTCTAAATATTTCTCAGAGCTCCAAGATGATCAAGATTTTCTAAAGCAAATAATGGAAAAAGTGTGGATGGAAGGAAACGAACTGCGAATGAAGATGAACGAATACGACCTACCACCGTCATTATTTGATAAATTGAAAGAACAAGGTATAAATCGATCTGATCAATTGACGGATGAAGCTCTTGATGAACTCGTACAAATGGATATAGACAAAATAGATGAAAAACTGAAAGACGCCAAAATCGAAAAGAAAGAAAAGGATAACATCCGTAATACGCATGCTCAGTTTAAAAAAAGAATATCTGAGATGACAAAGAAAGAAAGCCGTCAGAGTAAAGAGAAGAGGAAAGAATATGAAGAACACAAAATACTTACAGAAGCTGCAATACAAAATGCCGAAAATGTCAAGAAAAGCTTGGAAGGAGACCTTACTGATAATAAAGATCAAGTAAGAACTCTAGTGGACGAACTTAGAAGAACACTCAAGGTTGATTGGCAGTTTACTGAAACTGAGTTGAATACTCCCAAAGAAGCAGTACGCCAAGTTCTAAATGATCTGAACCAAATGAATGTGCAACTGAATTTGGGCGACGTCTGCAAATCGGATGAAGATCTTGTTAATAAAATTAGTGGTGGAATCGCACTCAACGGCATACACTTCGCAAATCCGACAGAATTGGGAATAACAGCAAAACGTCAATTGTTGGCTTGCCCAACTTATTGTCTACTTAAAAGTTCTGCAATGGCAGGTTATACACAGCGAAAAAGCTTTACAAGTTTCGAAGCATCAAATCGTTTCGTAAAAACAATAAAAACGACTGGTTTTACGGCTGCTACTCATATTGGATTCTCTTTCCCGGGTTTACACGCAGATGGGAGCTTTACTGTCAGTTCAAACAAGAATTCAGAATCATCTACACAAAAAAAGACACAATCGAGCGTGGCAATTGAAATGGAATGCGCAATTGTACCAATAAAATGTTTTGAAATACCTCGCGAAGAGATGATACTATCAACGGGAGCCAAAAATGAACTGATCAATGTTGACGATTTGGTAAAAGCAAGACATTTTTTAAAAGAATTTCAATCGCATGTGTGTGAAGGGAAGCAACATATTGGAGGAATATTTATACGTAAAGTCGAGGTCGCAGCAGAAGAAGAGACCGATGTACAAGAATTGCTTAAATTGGCTGCAAGCAAAATGGATGCAAAGATGAGCGTCGGTGTAGAAAGTCAGGGGTTCAGTGGTGGAGCTGGTTGTACTGTTGGAGTGTCCAATGCATACGGGAAAACAAAAGGAACACAGAACATTAAAAAAATATCAACATCAGATATAAAAATAGATTATTTGGGTCCACCAATGAATAATTCAGATCTATTCAAAATAATGTTACATTCAAACAACTCCTCGTGGCACGTGATCGATCGTGGTGATTTAACATCATTTATTCCGATTTGGGAAATTATTCTAACACAAGAAAAATACTCAGCTCAACAAAAAATGAAAAAAGCAGCACATTTACTCAAAGAAGCATCGCTACAGGAGGCCCAACACTATGACTATCATCCATTGATTAAAGAGGAAATTGAACGCGTACAATGTGGTAAGTACATTTCGAATCGTGCAATGAAACCTAATTTAACAAGGGCTTTTACAACTCTCAATGACAAAAATAATCTTGAAATGTATGAAGCAAAAATTGTCGTCGGCGAAGTTAGATTAAGATTCGAGTAACATCCTGTTGGATTCCTCTGCGGACTTGATTCCAAAACTCATTGTCTTGGTTTAAGTGGGTGTGAGTGAATACTCTCACAGTTGCATCTACACCTACGCCCAAACTGTTAATCAGCTGATTTTTCACACTACCTAAACTAATAACAAAAAATTGCATGCCATTAAATAGTCCGTAGTTGGACGTATACATAACACTATTTGAATCTTTTGAAATTGTACTTTCGATTTTCCGTCTAATGTCCACTTGATTACCCAATATGCTGCGAGGAGATAAGACGAACTGGAGGAGAAAAACAAGTTCCGTTCCATCTGCTTCTGTTTTTCTCGAACCGATATTAGCAGAGTTTAATCCGGGGTTCCGCAGTGTCTGAATACTATCTATTTGCGTCTATCAAACTATACGTCGTTATTCTTTTGCAGGTCTCGAAAGCAACGATCCGACAGGTGCTGCTTGATCTTCTTCAATGAAGATCTCTCTAGTTAATACAACTATATATTATTTTATTTAGAGTTAACTTCCCACCAAAGCGACTATCTCTTACATAAAATTCATGGTCTGAAGTCAGAAAAACTACAAGAAATGCATGCAGATTTTATTAAAACATGGTAAGCAAAATATAACGAGGAAGCAGTGCCGCAACGCATTCTCTGAGTAATGGATTAGTGAACATTAAAATACCGAAAAATGAGCAAAATTGCACTTGACTATTTTCTTATTGTTTTCTCGAGGTCACAATCAAGTAGCTTTTCAATTGGCTTATATGAATACTAACGGGTTTTCCTGCTATTCTTTTTTTTAGTCCCGATGGAAAAATGACAAGAACAACATTTTCCAAGTCGGTTAAAACGCTATATCAATCGTATGTTGTATTACTCAAAAACTGATTATAAAATTATGCATATGTTTTCTAATCTTTTCATTGAAGTGGTGATCCAGATAACTACTGCCGATATGCACTTCAGAAATTTGCTGAACGCAATTATGATACATTAAATTTTATCCAATACATCTTAGGGATAGATATGCATGGATCAAATGATTTGAAGCATAGTCTTGGTTTAGTAGGAACATCAGGTGATTCTTGCTCGATTCTTTCTAAAAGGGTTTTTCTATGCAGGCATTTGACATATTTAATTACGAGAAACGTGTAAATATCGGCAAAGACGAAATAATTCACATGATAATGGATACCGGTGACCTTCTCGGGAAACCATGGAACAGGCAAGAAGCGATAAGTCGTGCTCAGGAAATTCTTTCTTCATGCAACAAGAACCAAGATCAAAGAATAACAAAACAAGACTTTGTAGAAGGGTAAATAGAATAGAAATAGAATACAGCCTTCTGCGAAACCTTTGCTCTATATTTTTTTCATTCTAGGTGCGGAAGTAAAAAAGAATACTGGCAAATTCTCCTACCGAATTACAAAAAAGGTGAGTGTTCTAAAATAAAGCAATACTGAGAGATAGTCTCGCCTAGTGCTAGTCTTGCGTGTAAGTTCCATATCAGATTCACGAAAAGTTTGTTTTCACCCTGTGCGAACCAGAGCAAGTAACTGCCAGAAATGCAAATATGCAAGAGATCTTAATTTATATCTAGATTGATAAGCTCATTGAGTTACATAGAAAACAGTGGCGTAACTACGGGGGGGGGGAGGTCATTGGGCCATAGCCCAATAGGATTCTGAACTTTATGATTTTCTCAGTTCAAGATTTGAAAAAAGGTTTTTTGCCCAAGTCTTTTCTTGAATTATCATACGGTGGCCCAGTCCTTTTTTTCAAACTAATAGGGATTGACCTAATGGTCAAAAAATCCTGATTACGCCACTGATAGAAAAGATACTAGGAGGGACTTTTGAAAGGTATTTTTCATTGG
Source organism: Didymodactylos carnosus (assembly GCA_905250885.1). NCBI lineage: Eukaryota > Metazoa > Rotifera > Eurotatoria > Philodinida > Philodinidae > Didymodactylos > Didymodactylos carnosus. The sequence goes on along the minus strand of CAJNOQ010008761.1, from coordinate 2,347 downwards.
ACAACTTCTGAAGAATTACTATTGACAAACAGGCAGAAATTAATAAAACTTGCACAACATAATTAATATAACAAATTTTTTTTTATATTGTATTTTTGAAATGTTAACTCTCAGTTCAAATCTGAGCATAAAAAATCTAATTTACTTACGGTAAAACCTTCTTAAGTGGCCACTTCTCTAAACTGGGCACCTGTCTGCTCTGGGCATTGGGCACTTTTTTCCGGTCCCGACAGTGATAAATACTTCTCTAAAGCGGGTACTTGCCGATTTTTTATTCTTTTTTGTCGGTCTCGACAATGAAATGCTGGGATTCACTGAGTGGAACGATGAAGTTGAGAACTTATTGACGATCGACATTGCTAGCAATCATGATATCGACGAGGAATAGGATAATCAGGACGAAGAACCACTGAAATTACTCGGACCACTAGATATGGTTAGTAAATTGCACCTCCTCGCATCTTCCCAGCATCCAGATCTACACCAGCTCGTTAATAAGTTAGAGTCGAAACTGACAGATATCTATCTGGGCTCTCGAGCAGCTAAGCAGTGTTCCATCACTGACTTTTTCCAGAAATCTTGATTGTAATGAAGAGAATGGATCATCTTTAAGAAAAGTCATCACAAGAAGAGAAGAACGTGTTACCCATTTTATTCCCTAAGCCTTACATTATGCCCTTTTCTAGAATCAGAAATTTTTTTAATGGAAAGCGACCCAAACCTCCCTAAAGTGGGCACTTTGATAAAGTCACAAGGGTGCCCACTTTAGAGAGGTTTTACTGTATTATGAACCTTCAGCTGGTTTTCACCTTTGTTCAATACTAGCAGAACCTCTGAGAAGGCTTCCTGTGCATATTGCAAAACTTTCATAATTGAAATTGATGTGTTCTTGCTGAAAATTTCTAGTTGCTGAAAAAACTAGATCAATATGAGATAGACTGATGATCAGCGTGGATTCTATTTATTATTTTATACAGAAAGCCTTGCTGATCCTGATCTGGATCACTAAATTTTGTATAGACGTTGTTGTGTTCGTGATAGTTAAGAAAATTGTTAGCGGGGTGACAATGATAATTATGAATCTGTGTGCTATCCACAACGAGATGCCACCAAACCACAGCAATGTCTGTGGAGAATTCCAGTTGTCAAGACACTGTCGAACACATGCACATACTATTCTGTCATTGAGTTATTGTGCATACACATCGAAAAGAACCGAATGGATGTTTTGTAAGCGTTAGTCTGCAGATATCTGGATTGGAGTTAGATACGAATGAGATGTGGATAGTGAATATCAGATTGCACCTCGAACCTCAGCTGTTTCGAATATTCTCTAATGCAGCTCTTTGCCATCTTCATCTGACATACCTTGAACAGTAACATACGAATCATTGAGTGGTAGAAGAGTGTTTTCCAGAGAAAACTAGATCAACATTTGGACAAACAATGTCAGCTTATCAATACGTTGTTCTCTAATTCTTTGTTCTAGTCCCGGCATCCGCATGTATTAACAGTTCTCATCGAGGTAAGTGCATATCATTTAATTGTTCCCTCTACTGAAAGGAAGGTTATGCGCCGAGCAGCTAGAACGAGCAAATGTTCGTTCTTGTGTTCGTTACTGTGCTGCTTTTTGTTAGAAAAAATATGACTAAGATCATGTGATAGTATCCAATCCTTGCTAACATATACAACGATTATAATAGAAAGTTCCAAGTTTCCTAGAAAATTCCTACGAAACGTTCTCAGTCTCAGTGTATCAAGCAGACGTTTTGGTGAATAAACACATAGCTTTACAAACATAGCTGACAGTCACCTGCACTACCCTGTACCACTCTTTAATCCAGATAAGCCTTGCTGAAATCGTTTTTCTCCATTTCGTGTATTTCAAGCCAATTCCAACGGAAATGTTCCGTTTCAGGCTATCAATGTTTCCAACTAATATAAAAAATCCTTTCCAAAACTGAAATATGTTTTTGGGCACAGATGGCATGATCCTGCACTTTCATACCAAGCTACTTTCTACTTACGATGGGAAAGATTCTAACTTTGCAGGACATATTTTTTAAAAATATTTAAAGTTCTGAATACCTCTCCTCGTAACATTGACTTCTAGTACAATAAAGATTGGGTTTTTCTAAGAAAGCTAACGGTTTCGTACATAGAATGAGTCCACATGGTTAAATTTTAAGACCAGGCCTCCCTGGCACAGTGGGCATCCAGCCGGAAGTTAGGCAAAAAATCGAAGTTTCTTGTTTTCAAAAAATAAATAGTGCAAAATGTAGCCCTTCAAATTCTCTATCGAATGGTGTATAAATGTCTATTTTGATATCCTGAAACGGTACATTTC
>CAJNOQ010008760.1:0-10878 GCA_905250885.1 Didymodactylos carnosus | reverse complement strand
TGACCACATTAATAGGTCGAAATATCGAATTATAATTTTAATGTTTTAGTTTTAATTGTTTAATTTTTTATTATTTTATTAAAACTTTTTATTAAAATTCTTAACATGATAGCCGCATTGGTTTTAACATTTTTATTCTTAACTTTGCCCATAAACTCGAAAAACGTTATTGATTTCAACGTTTCGATTTCAGATTCTTAGCATAAGCTAGTAGGACAGTTAGCATTACTCACTGAAAGCGCCATCGAAATCGGATGTAAGATAAAAAAGTTTTTTCCTAATAGCTTACTTAAAGAAAATTTTTAATTAGCGAACTAACTAGCTAACTGTAGAGCAAAATAGTGTTAAACTTTATGGGTTATTATTTCTGTTTTCATAGTTTTCTAACGAGATTATTGATTCTGACCTATTTTCATATGGTATTTTTTGACAAGTGTGTATCACAGAAACTGCAGCGTATCACCGGAACAAAAAAATACAGTTGATTTTGAGTTGGTGAAAAGTGCTTTGTCGTATCCTATCATTTCCATCTGGAGAACATAGGCCGTACTAGATTCAACCTGACAGAGCCTTTATTCCTTATTTGTTCTGATTTGTGAGTCCCGACCTGTAGAGATCTTGACATTAGAAACCTTATTTTCTCATGTAGTTTTTGGTATTTTTCTCATAAGAAGGAAGTTAAACACATATGAAACAAACCGTCAGATACCTCTAAAAATGTTTGACTACCATCAAGCTGTCAAACAACTTGGGTTTTTCAGAGAACCCATTCAAAAGCTTGTCGGCAAACTGTTAGAAACTACAAATCGACCTTTATCTCTGGTAAAAGTTCGATTCAATCCGACAGTTCTTTTCACTATTATTTAAACTGAAAAAGAGAGAGAAATAATACCTTTGGTCGTAATCCTATGTTCTCACGATTTCGAACTGTACTACTAATATTGTTCGATTACTGTTCATTTTATTGCTCAATATCGTAAAAATTCAGAATACTTGATTGATTATGAAGAAGCCCTTATTCAAAGTGCTCAAACAGTTCGACAGTATCAGTTGTTTCTCGGTCTAGATACTCTACCTCGTTTACTCTGATTGGTATTACGATGATAATATCAATCAGCAAAATAAAAAGTTTCTTTCTTTCATTTGAAGGAAAATTGTCATTATATGGGTAAAATAATCAATAGCTTAATGGATAAAATGTGTTTTTATTGAAGCTATACATGAATACATGCAAGAAAAATATGTTATTGAAGATTGGCTAATGAATAATGAACAAAATTGACAACAACTATTGGAACGTATAACAAATTATGGTAATCATCGTAATGTACAATTATTATAATTAATAGATTTAAATTTATTATCATCAAAATTTGCTTACAATGAAAAAAAGATATTCGAAACATTAAAAGGTTATAATGAATGTACGGAATATAAACGTTCAATAATCATTTATAATTTAGATTCAATAATTGGTATCCATCAATCAGAATCAGAATCATCAATGGGGAATTATCAACAAGTTCATCAATTGTTAATCAAATTATTTACATTTATGTCACATCTAGATTTCGCGAAGCAGTTGTCAAAACCAATTCAAACAAAAATAATCGTCGATTAAAAATTGAAAAATAGTCAATAGCTGTTCTACGTGATTCGTTCTTATTAAAAAACTTTTCAACCGATGTTGATTTTACGCGGTGTTTTTTTTTTAAAACAGGAACAAGATGATGATGAAGGTGAAAGCCGTCGAATAAAAGATATTAGCAACATTCTAAAAAAACATGCGTCTTAAAATAAGACACCATAAGTCGGTTGACGATTAGTCGCATAGATGGGTCTTAAAATCAGACGCTTCTATCCGTCTTCTTTTAAGACTTAATTCATTAACGTCGAATATTTTTCCATCGTACTACTATGACCATGGGCTACAAGTGTGCCAAGTTTGAAATCAAAATTCGAAAGTCGGATTTTGCTCGAAATTCAAACTCTATACGCAAAAACTGACTAAAAAGTCAGTGTCTCAGCAACAAAGCACCATGGGGATGAATCCAGCTGGGGTATTTCACTACTCGTTAGGGCCTTTCTAACAAAAACAGTCCGAACCAGAAATCGATTTATAACCTCGGGTGGTTTCCTTGTAAGTAAGATTGATAATCAACAGAACCGGGATATTTGTTAAAATCGGGTAATTTTATTCTAAAAAACCTGAAAAGAAAGAATATGAAATTCCTCTTTTTTATCCATTGATTGCATTGGATTCCTAAGCTATTTATTGAAACAATTGAAGTCGTATAAAAGATTCGATTCAAATGAACGTATTTAACACAGGGAGATGTCCAGAGGAATTTCATATTCTTTCTTTTCAGATTTTTTAGAATAAAATTACTTGGAAAGAAAACATTAGACATTTCTGTTATTTGTTTATTTATTTATCTTAGCAAACAAGTGCCTCAAAACGTGAAGAAAGAAAATGAAAAATTTCACAACTGTCAAAATAACTTAGTAGATTTTCTTATTTTACTATTAATAACTGAATGCTGCATGATCTGTTTACGACAGTCGTTAAACTCTTTGCATTTGTACGTATATATTCTTTTTTTAATATTATCATAAAAACGAAATTGATTTCGCTCTCCTTTTAAAAAGCACCACACCTCTCGGTACATAAACGAATGGTGACATCAGCATGTATTTTTATATTGACTGATCACGAATTTAAATATATTTTAATTGTTACTACACTACCGCGTTTTATCTAGTGTTCATCTTCAGAGAAATGGTGAAGAGTATATAGTGTTATTAATGGGGATATAAATAAGACGCCGAAAGAAAGTGGTACGCCTCTTGAAAAAAAGAGAAGACATCGAGATATAATTCAAGAGAATGATTGAAAACTTTTAAAAATGATGAATGACTTCTTCATGCTGTTATGTCATTGACTGAATGATTTGTTATTCGATTGATGATCTGAAAGTGAAAAAATAACAATTTGATATACATCTTCTCTTTCACAGAAGGTACACTACATTTCTAGTTGATTTTTACTTTGAATAAGTTTAACGTTAGTTAATATTATTCAATTGACTGCTCAGTTACACTTATGATCAATTTATAGGATAAGATTGTTATGACTAGCCATCGAGAAAAATGAGAATTAAAGGAATTTTCGCGCTTAAAAGTCATTTATCAAGAGAAGATACAGAAATCAATATAGCCGACTTTTTGCTCAGAATTTGAAAGTCGGATTTTGCTCGAAATCCAGGCTCTATACGCAAAAACTGACTAAAAAGTCAGTATCTCAGCAACAAAGCACCATGGGGATGAACCAAGCTGGGGTATTTCACTACTCGTTAGGGCCTTTCTAACAAAAATCGATATAAATTTCAACATATCTTTATATAATAAACATTGTATATATTCTACAGATTGTTTTGTGATTGATGTGTGTTCGCCTCTTATCATCTTTGGTTAAGGACTTCCAAATACGTTACCCAACTTTTAACTACTTTGTGATAACTCAAACTCTCCTCTTTCTAATGCACCAATTCTTTTAGCCATAAAAACACGTTTTCAAGGTTTTGTGAAGGCATTAAACGGCTGTCACACCCATCAAAAAGTAGTAATGTTACAAAAAAATATCTATGCCACTATGTGTATCAGATTCAACGTGATCGAAAATTCATAGCAATATGTTATCAAATTATCTTTAGATTTAACTTCTCAGCACATATAGCTTTCTGGGAAAAAACTTTTGGATTTTTCGATTGGATACTTTCGCCGTTTATAAGATTTCTTTCCCATTTCAAGCCTGAAAAGTTCGGACTAGTCTTAAATTAGAGAGGAAGCTCGGCGTGATGGTAAAGCAGCGTGTTATATTGATTTTTTGTCTCAATCTTTAGAAAACTCTGCAACATAATGCCGAGTTTTCTCTCTGATTGAAGATCGACCCAAACATTCGAGGATTTATAGCAGCGAAGAAATCTTCCGATACGTACTTTTTGACACTTGTACCAAGGATAACTTCGGGAAATTTATTGATAGAAGTAACATCAATTAAAATTTTCATTTAGATCGGATAGTTTCACAGAAAAACAGATTTTGAGATAAGGAGACTATAGCCTTCTCAGACATAGTCTACAGACTATACCGAAAAACAAAAGTCTTTTATCAGTGATGATGAGGTTCTAACAGAGCACCTCATACTCGTCAGTAAAATAATAGCTTAAGATAATAGTATCGTGTTTAAAAATTAATCTTCTTATAATCCAATCTGTTTTACTGTTACATTTCTCGGGTATTAATAATACCTATATAAAAACACATGATCGTGCATCATATACATCACATGACATACAAAAGTTTGAATTGATTTGGATTTTATTAAAAAAATACTAAAAAACATTGTCTATGAAATATTTTTGAAAAATTTTCGCATGAATTTTGTTATTGTACCAACTTTTCATCAACCTTCTTAGTCGAGTGTTTCGCTGTGATAAAAGAAAAATTTGATATGTTTTTCTGACAAACATATTTTCTTATAAAAGTGATATCTTACATAGTTTTGTGTCTGGAGCGAACATTTTGGGAACATGTGGATTACTGTCTAATGGTGTCCTAAAGTATTATATCAAAACTAGTTGATAATAATTAACTTTTGATTTTTCAGATTATATGTACCTATTTGCTGATGGAGATCTTGGATCTAATAGTGAATCAGGTTCAATCGAATTTTCATTACACACTATATTAATTGCTTGTATATGATGATTTTTTCCAGTATGTTTTTCACTACTCATTGTTAAACAGTTTGGACTAGAATAAAATATATATTACATTAAATTTGGTATACTAATCTTATAACCAAGCAACAAGAACATTCTCATTTACTATATTAGATAAGTGACACAGAAGTTTAAAAATAACCTTATCTCATTATAATAGAATTAATTTTCATTCTTACATTTTACATCAACAAAACAATTTCTTTCTATAGATATTCAAAACCAAACCAAATAGAAGGAAGGTAAACGTCTCCTACTCGTAGTCTTTAAGTATAATTTAAAGTATGAACAACTGAATTGTTGTTCAATAGTTCTTTTTATTTCCATTGGAATATCAACTATAATTACTCGGCTGTTGGTTTAAAGGAGAATAAATAGGTGCGTGTAACGCGGCGAGGCGTATACAATGAAGAAAAGTATAGCATAATAATCAAATGCGGATTTTCTTTTCATTCCATTTTATGTAGGTTTTTTTTTCAAATATTGACGTCAAACGATAGAAAAAGAATATTTTACTCCACAGAAGAAATCTAATAATTTTTTCTTTTCATTATGAATGGAAAAAAAAATGAAAGTCGATCAAACTTGGACAGAATAAATCACTTTAAAAAGACTTCAGTTTGTTATAAGCACACCATGGCGGAAAATTAAAATTTTGAAAACGATGAAATTTATAACGGATAAAGAATAATTCAATAGTTAAACTAAAATTTAAAGTGAAAAAGACGGGAATTAAAAAAAAGTCAAAACAAGAGAAAGTACCAATTAATTGCCAAATTAAATTTATCAATCACTATACTTTATGCTCTCGTTTAATTTCTGAAACTGTTTATATGTACCATGGCAACTAAATAATACGACTGAACTAGGTTTTGCTGATACATCCTTTGTTTGTTTTTTTTATAATAAAGCTGATACATAGAAACTCTATGTGCAAATTTATACGTATATTTTGAAATAATTAAGTGTAGGAAATGAATTGTTTTTACTAACAATTTATCTATTGTTGAACAGAGATTTCGAAATGTGACGTAAGAACTAGAATTTTTATAAATATTCGATTGAAGTTGAATAATATGATACATTCGTACATCAACTTGTACGAACGTATTTGACTAAACTATTGACTTGTTTCAAAATGATTAAAATTAAAAGACTCAACGAATTTGTGTTTCAAATAAATCAGCCAAGACATATGCACTTACATCATCACAAACCAGAAGATGTCCGTCTGATGGAAATTATCTTTTATGTGAAATATTGATACATTGGTGCCTGTTCTAAAATCTAATATTGTCATAAAACGTTATTCAGTTCAATTTTCAGGAATAACTATTGTCTTCGCACCAATTGTTAATAAAAAGTCATTTATAAAAACTACAACCTTCAAACAGGTAACGTGGAATAAAACATCATTTGCCCTACAACTGTGTTCTTATTTTTCTACATTTTATAGTGTAACACATGTTTTTATTTGTCTAAGTTACAACTGACTACACATCGTACCTTAATAGTACATCTAATCTATATATTGTGCCTTAAGTACATGAAAAATGTTCCTTTTGATATTTATTTTTTTCAAAGAAAAAAAATCATTTTGTTCTCACTCTTGGTTTCGAAAAGTGTAAGAATTCGATTATTCATTATCTATTCTCAATTGATATCAATTCCGTTCTCTTTAAATACTGTTCCCATAATTAATGAGTGGAGAAAATAATTATCTATTTACTAAATTCTTTTAAAATGATTTTTCTTATGTTTTTTCAACGAGGATACTCGTAAGTCGTATATTTGCATCAGCTTTTTAGAATTGTTGATACTTTCCTTCAGTGGCAGATTTCTAAGATTCATACGGTAGACATGGCCGTAAATTGCGTGAAGGAGTTCGGTGTACATTCTCCCAAAATAAAAATTTGTCATTTCCTCCCAAACTATAAAAACATAATTTTTTGAAGCAGTTCTGCTGAACAAAATCATTTTTTTCCTCCAAAGATACGAGCAGCCGCTCGTATCGCACGCTTGCTGGATCCGCCAGTACTTTCCTTGATGTTTGTTTTTCTGTACTTAGTTGTTGATAAGTCACATTTTTTACAACATTACTGTTGTTAATCAAAATATCTAAAATGAAACGTTTGAACAGTTTTGATTTAACTTATATATATGTCCGCGTCCAAACTCGGACTCCGTCCAATCTGGGATTGGCCTACCCCAAAGTCGAATGCTAGATTGGATGCGTCCAATCTCGGATTTTGATAGTACTACACAGAAAACTACAAATTTTAAGTAACGTTTAGCAGGAATATTCCTTAAAGTGTTTTCTAGATATCCGCTCGTTCGTGCTGATTTGAAAACAGTGTTTAGTGACTCATTATAACTGCTGGTCCTTGTGCTCGTCTTGCCAAACTGAGCCTGTACCCGATTTCGATCTTGCACATATACGAGAGCAAATATGTCGATTGATGAGTCAACAAGCAGTGTTTTCAAATCAGCACGAACCAGCGAATATCTAGAAAACACTTTAAGGAAAATTCCTGCTAAACGTTACTTAAAATTTGTAGTTTTCTGTGTCGTACTATCAAAATCCGAGATTGGACGCATCCAATTCGACTTTGGTCTAGGCCAATCCCAGATTGGACGGAATCCGAGTTTCGACGCCGACATATACAAGCGCGTCATTCGGTGTTACCAACTATCTTTTTATATCATTTGTCTAGACTATGTAGAGGAAATACCATAAAACTTAAATCAATCTTGCTAAGCGAGTGACATATGGACATCGCCTTTTCTGTGAAACAGCGTCTGTTTTATTTTCTACTGCTTTTATACTTTTTAGCAACACGAAAGGTTTCAATACATTTTATATTTGGTTCAACAACGAGAGAAAAAGACAATATTAAAGACTCTTCATCCATTAAGATTTTCACATCCGTTTCTCCGTCAGTGTCTTTCTGTCTTGTTTATACCACGATGTTCGTACTTTACGTTTGACTGTTAGACTTTGTATTGTTCTGGCGAAAATACGAAAAAGCATCCAATGGAATCAAATCTGATGAGAATTCCATGTCTGTTCCTTTAATTTGAAATGTATTCAGATTACTTTTGTCCGATTTCTATTTTATAGCATAGTAAAATGCCACGTAGAAAGAAAAAATTTTCGACAAGTATTACGACGAATTATACATTATTCAATAGGTCTGTTCGTGAACACATGGCTTGAAAAACGCGGTATAAAGTTGACACATTTTAAATCAAAATTTCTTTTCAATCTAGATATAGTAGGTGAAGTTTAGTGGATTGCTTACACAAACCGGTATCTCTGATCGGCTGAGAGAACTCGTTTTCAAGCAGTCATATTTATAATGAACAGACAGGGTGATCATTTTTCGTTGACCTATGATACCATATCGATACAGTTTTGTAACTGATATACATCAGGACTGCGTATGGTTCCGTTTTCTAGGACTTAACCATAGGTTGGGTGGATCAGGACGAATCCAGTCTATGAAAATATTTTTTGTCCTTTTTGAGGCCACATTTCTATTATGCAGTGCAAAAGCTGTTTAATTCCAATTTTATTCATTGTATCTACGATAACAAAATGCTTCTTAATCAAATGCTCACAACAGACGTTTATATAATTGATAAGCAAAAACAAAGGGCACTTAATTATTTACCAAATCTTTTTCCGACTATGATCAGTATAGATTTAGAGACCTGAGCTAGAATAGATCGTTATGTGGCCATTCAGAGCTAATTTTTTCTATAAGTGTATTATTCGTTTAATTCTAGAACATAGATTGTAGTTTTATATATCGGTTGTTAAAAAAGATGAGCGTCATTCAAAGTTACTTAGCGGAAGTATTGATAACGGATAAATCACACTTTCTAGGAGTTCAAAGCGCGCTATATGATGAAAGCTCCTGTGCTAAAAGTGTGTTTCGCTCTAATCGCAGAAATCATGATAGCTTAAATGATTAACTAAATTTAAATTCTGTGTGGTTATACATCTCGGTAAACGCTGATCACCTAACAACTTTATATCTATTATACGTAGAAACACAAGTTTGAGGAATTAAGGATAATCTCTTCTACCATACCGTATGCACTTAGTGTATATTATAATCATTCAAAATACACTAAAAAAACCTATAACGATACAAAGCCTACACTGTAAGGTTGGAAATTATTTACGGAAAATGCTCGGCGATTTTCAAAGAGTGTACATATGGGAATTCCCCGAGGATTTTGCAGTTTATAGAAAATCGAATTTCCAACAATCCAGAAAATCCTTCTTGATTTTTCAGGTTGTTAGAAAATCGCCATTTTTCATAAATAATTCCAAGAAAGTAGAAATTCTTTTCTGATTTTCTATAAACTGGAAAGTCATTGGCGGGTCTGCACCGAGCGGTGGCGCGACCAGGTTGTATGGGGGTTGACCCCTCTCATGTTTTTGAGAAATTTCTAGTGAACGTCTCCGATTTTCGGACCTTCCTACCAAAACTTCGCGCCACCACTGTCTCTGCAATCGACTTTTTTTTTGATTGAAGTTTGATTTAAATCAGTTCATTTCAATCAAAATTTTCGCCGACGATTTTCCAGTTTATAGAAAATTCTCAGCAATTCTCCACCTTTATAGAAAATCGAACTTATGGACATTCAAGTCGATTTTCTATAAAGTAGAAAATCAACATTTTCTAGAAAGCTGGAAATTCGTCGAGGATTTTCTATAAACTGGAAATTAATTCAGCATTACAGTGTAGATAAGACATTGTCAACAAGTTTTAGCATTTCGAATTACAGCATCACTACTAACGCTGCATATAATCGACAAGGAAACATATTTTACATAGATAAACTATATCCAAAGGTATTGTATAAACTCATTCGTCACCGTAAATACATACATTAACATTAACGGCTGTATATGTTTATAACTCGTCTCATACTAAAAGCACTAAATGTATATCCTGTGAATAAATGACTAAATAGCGATAGTTATATCCACTATTGAGTGTCTCTTTTGTTGTGAAAAGTACATCTGGGCAATAACAGTGACGGAGAGTGTAAAAAACATTTAAAATGAACGCACTTATTTAGAGGTGTAACATAGATATTGTGTACATTTACAAGTGGCCAAATACGGTAACACTGAGCGGTACTGAACGCTTATCCAAGATGTGAAAAGATGAAATACATTCTCCTATTTTTGAGTGTTCATTGAGTATTTGTATTCTAAATATCATACTAATTTCCACCTATAGAATAGTGAGCTAGCGCTCTGGCCTGATTGGCAACAGATAGAAGTCTCTTATAAACTATGACGAAGTTATTATTTAAACTGAGTTCCTTTCTGCTTCATAGCTATCAGGCATAATAATTCATGACACCAAGTAGAATCTGTTATTATCAGTTTTTCTTCTTTGAGAACTGTCATAGTTCCTTCAGTGAAATCAAACTTTGATAGATATCTGTACTTTCGATAAAATTCTTTTCCAATATATGATAAGTTTGTTATTCTTGTTAGAATTAGTGCAAATGAGCAAGTCACTTGAGCAATATTTTATAACCTGAAGGAAATTTACGCTATATCTGAAATATTATAATAAGTTCATATAGATATCAAAGTCGGAACTAGTAGTGCCATAAGTAAGACGTATAAAAGAAACTATTCTCGACAATTGGTCTGTTAAATACGTTCATCCTTTAGCTACGCGTATAAACTTTGAACATAGTAAAACTCTTTTATCCAATACCTATTTTCTTGCCAATACAGAGCCAATGGTTATTTTTAATTTTTAAACAGAACAGAAAAATATACATATACATATTTCGAATAATCAATTATGTCTAACGAGGGAACTATCCCAAGTGTTAACCACAGATGCTAACGAGAGATACCCCAATCGATAGAGCTCGACGAGCTGATTCTAGTGGCATAAAGCATTTTCCCCAATGTTTCTTGAAGATCCAGTTTTCTAGAAAACCAGTTTTTCAGAAACTTTAAAAAATAACCAAAACATTTTTAAATAAGATATAATTGTAGCGCGCACATTTCTGATTAAAATGAGACATTCCCCAGCTCTACATGACGTTT
>CAJNOQ010008759.1:0-10882 GCA_905250885.1 Didymodactylos carnosus | reverse complement strand
CGTGTCACAAATGGGCTAAAACATTTTTATGTAAAGATTTCAACAATTTTATAAGTGAAAATAGAGGTGGAAAGCACACCGATGGGTTTTATGATGTTTTCCCTGAGTTGGAGATTCACGGTAGGCGTCTGTGGTCAATGCGTGTTCACAAAAGTCAAGTAGTTTTAAGGCGGCAGATTTAGCAACATTTATTGATGAACGTTACTATAAAATCAATAATTTGAAGAAATCTGCGAATAATTTAATTCGTTCAATTGAGAGCTGTTGTTTGAACATACGACGTTGGGATGGAAGACACGAGGCCAACAGTAATTGTCTTTATTTCGAAGGCCACGAACGCGCCGATGTTATTGCTCACCAGAAAGAATTCATTCAGCACTTTTTATCAAGAAAAGCTGAATATTAAACACAGATATCGACGTCAAAACCAAATGAAAAAGTATCTACTAAACTCATCTCACAATACATAATATCGTTAACATTATAGAACTGTTTGTTATTTGTTTTCACTTTGTGCGCCCGTCAGTATCGAAAGAGAACGAGCAAATAAATATATATATATTTATATATGTGTATATAGCTGTCATATCATAGAATCATATCATGTCTTAGGGTATATGGAACCATTTTTCAGCATCATCACCAATACGAAGGTCGTCTTTCACCGCTTTTGAAACCATCATAAGATAATGATTGCTCTGAATTCTTACTCCTTCCCTTTCATAAACCTTGCAGGAATTGGTGATCACCGGGGTCCTTTGTTTGTACGTTCAAGAAATCCTTGGTACGGTCGAATAGGACCATAAATGATTTCATATACCCGTAGTACCCAAGCGGATGTTGATCAACGCGTCCATCTACACTTTCATAAATCCTTAGAAAGGCTCACGAATATCATAAATCTCTCAGTATATCCTGCCATTAACGATTTGTGCGGTAGATAAATCTCAGGAGCACTTTCATATACTCTTCGCATTGATCATGATGCTTGAAAATGGTCGTATATACCCTTTCATCTATCCCTGGCATGGTTGATGAAAGTCGCGAACGAGTTCATATACCCTTAACACAGTTGATAATGGTACAAATAGGTTCATATTCTCATTCAGGAACCCTTGATACAGTAAGCGAACTTCATGAATCCTCCCTTCTATCCTTTTGATAGTCAATTATATGATTATCTATAATCATTTATGAAGCTCATGTACTTTTGGGAAAGATTTATAAAAGTGCAACATATAGCAAACCCTTTAAAAGTTTATGAACATTTTAAACCTTTTCAGAAACCTTTTGTGGCTGGTATATGAACGTGATAAACCTTTTTATGTGCCCTATAAGCGGGGTACATGAAAGAGTTTAAGAAGACTTCATAAACGGTAAAAGAGGGCGTTGCACTTTCGTAAACACTTTAAAGCTTTATTCTATGGGTTTATTTTACAGTATATACAGTAATAGCTTCTTTCTTTCGATATAGTTGTCATAATTTCGATGAATTGTAACTTTGAAAGCCATACATATAATTGTTGGTTGAGATATTACGTGCGAAGAAAAAAAATATATCGTTGTGGTAGTTGACTTCTCCAATTGCATCGAATGCGTCATATAACAAAGAAGTAATTACGTAAGGTGACAAAAGAACGTTTATTTATTTGTTTACTTTATTAAAAATTATATGTAACATATATTAGCGGGAAAAGGTAGAATAAGAGAGAAAGGTCTAAGAGCAATGCGATTCCTTCCAGTTTTGAAAAATTAGCACGAAAAACAGTTTTGTTGCTACAGAGACTCACGAATAAATCGCTTGAGCTCGGTCAAAAATCGATGAGTAATCCCAGCTCGAAACTCGTTCGGTTGCAGTTGATGTATATTGTCACTTTGATTTTGTTCTGGAAGAGAATGACGATCAATACCTAAGGCACAACATTTTTGCTCATCACATAAATGAGAGTTACACCACCATTTTGATTCAGATAAATGTCCCGGATGAACATCTGTAACCCGTATCATCAATCCTGTACAAATAATCAATGCATCTTTATCATTAAAATCGATTAGATTTGTATTTTGGCTACCAATAATCCATTCAATATTGTTATTGGGTATGTTAGGATCGATAACTGTGTCCTTGCTCTTCAATGTTTCCGCAGCTTTTTTCCAAATGCTATCTGGATGAACACGGCATTCTAATACAAATTGTACAAATTGACTCGATTTAAAAAACTTCCTGCGACCTGGGCTTTCAACTTGCTTAATTTCAGCATATCTTGGGTGAGATACATAAATAATTGACGAGCAGATTCCGGAGCCGTGTTCATTCCTCGTTACTTTTTTCAATCCGCTCAGTAGAATAGATAAGCCACATAAAAATTTTGTGCCATGATAACATATGCACCAACCATTGAACTTCTTCTCAAAGTTTTCAGTAACCCAAAGAGAATGCCTTTCCCATCCAACAGGACAATAGTATGGTAGCCCACCACGATCTTTCCCATCGTCGAGTGCACCTTTCCAGTATGTATAACCAATACCATATACGCGATTCTATTTGGGATATAGTTTGATTTCCTCACGAAATCGTATTTCCTTCGTTAACGAATTAACAGTACCTATAAAAGTGAAGAAGATTTTCATTTTATCAAGTTCGTGTTGTACTTCATTCGCCATTAATGAATCGCAGATCATCTTGATCTTTACTTTTTTATCGGAGGATTTAAATTTATTGTATATTTCTGTTTCCAGTATAACCGAACCTATTTGTGTCTTTTTCATAGTTATATCATTTACATTTATATCTAAGATATTGCAAAATGTATTTAAAAATGTTTGTAAATTGAATTCTTTATAATCTTCGTCCACAGCAAATTTAAATAATACTAATGTTAATTCCAGAAAAAATTCCAGAAAAATTACTCCACATCAATTTAAATAGCCAAATTAATTTAAATTCGTTTGTAGTAAATTAATTTACATCAATTTCGCAGTTAAAATCAACTAGAATTAATTTCTAGGTTAAAATTAGCTCCAATTAGTTTGAGAAAAAAAATTTTAATAATTTTTAACTGAACTGGTTTAAATTAATTTATTTTGAACTCATTCGAAATAATTTTGTACTTTAAATTGCTTTAGATTGATTTCTACTCTCAAACTCATTTACATAAATGTTTTTGTAATAGATTTGTGTTTAATAATATAAATTAGTTTTAATTAATTTTGAGAGTCGAAATTAATGTAGATACGTTTAAAATAATTTATTTTACAGCACTATCAACGTTCAAAATTATTTTGAATTTTGAATTTTGAATATAATCTTTACTTTATCAGTCAAATGTGTAAATGTGTAACTTTGAATACTCATCCTAGATCCAAGATTTCCTTTCCGATGCAAAAACTTCCATAATTCTTAGATTTTCTTTTCCTAAAACCTTTTCCTAAAACCTATATTTGGCAGTTCACAATCGATACTTGTGACTTTCAGGTCCTTTCTAACCAATATCATAACTCCACCGTTACTATTCTCACCTTGTATGTTTAGAAAAGGCCTGTCTGCCAACGCCCGTTTCGATAAGAATTAACACATCGAAATTAAAATTAGAACTTCTTGGCACCGTAAATCAAGGCCTCTAACATTGACAGATACAATATGATAAGAAGGTATAGCTGTGGCCGTTTCTACACTGAATTTTTTCCATTTTGAAAAACACACAGATAGTACATCACTACTTTCCCGTTAGAAAAGTACATCTTGCAAAAGAGAATAATCGAAGTCAGATAAACGCGCTTTTGTTAGAAAAAAAACTTTCTCGCGCGTTTATAAGCCTTTAGGAGGTACAGGAAGAAAATGGGATCCGAAACGGGGACAGCTGCGTTAAATTATACCTTCCATAACCAATTTCATTTGTGCACATGAATTTTCAAAATGCGTTTTAAGACCAGAATGTACTAGTCGTCCAGATCTATCTACATTCACTGAGGCTACAATTATTGTAATTTCCTTGGAAATTGCTGATAGATATTTTATTAAGAGATTTTCACGCTTTGTTAATTTTAAATCCTGTTGTGCCATGTTTGTTTTAAATGTTTTTCAGAATGTTATAAGAAACTGATAAGAAACTTATAAGTTTCTGATAACATTCTTAAATAAGAATCGATCTCTAGAGTTATTCTTCTAGTTAAAGAATGAAGATGGAAAGTAGATCTCGGGATCCTGTCAATTAACACGAACTACAATGTGTTGGATAAATAAAATGATGTTTGAGTTCGGACAGAACATATCACTTACAAGGTAATACAACTATCCTGTAACTGATATGTAAATAAAGTCGACGTTTCGAAAATTGTAATTTTCATTATCAAGACAATCGAGACGATTAACAACTCGTCTCGATTGTCTTGATAATGAAAATTACAATTTTCGAAACGGCGACTTTATTTTATAAAAAGATTTATTTTAAAAAAAATACTTTGAATTTTAATTTTTATTAAATAAAGATGAATATAAAAACAGCTGCTGTTTCTATCTTACCAATTCTAAAACTTCTACCCCTGAACAGATATAATGTTTCATAATGCAACTACCTTGTAACTGATATGTTCTATCCGAACTGGAAAGCTAGAGTATAAATATAAACAACGATCGGATCATTGATTTATATTTACACGCCAGCTTTCCCCTTTAGTGATAATAATGCATTTTGTCTCCTTAAGCTATTATTTCATAACTAGGATTTATTTCTCCTTCAATTAATTAATTAAGTTATCAGTTGTGTGTGGTGAATAAACAACTTCTTTGCTGATTCGACGCACTTCAGTTGCACTCGATATTTGCACAATAGAGTTCTCTATTCTGACTCACAGAAGACCATCAAGCCTAAAAGATGGAGAAAGCAGTGAGCAATTTTGACTAGGCATGTGGACATATGTTGTAGGAGTGATAGATAAGTCTACAAACACACTTTTTACAGGTTTTCGAATATACTCTTTCCAATGGTCAGATTTTCGAAATCCTAAAATGTTTTTTTCTGAGTTTTTTTAGAGATTCAGCCTTCAGAAAACCCACAAAAAAATATTTTAGGATTTCGAAAGTCTCACCATTGGGAAGAGCATATTCAAATACCTACAAAAAGTGTGTTTATAGACTTAACTACCACTTCTGCAGCATATGTCCACAAGCAGAGTGAAAATTTTCTGCGGTAGTGCTCCTACGCTACGATTCAATGTGATTGAAAACTTTTCTGTAGAAAAATGTTTTAAATTATATATCATTCGATGCAGCTTTTCATGCGGATACCGAATCTGTCCTTATTTCTGGGAAAAAGTGAGTTTTAAGCAAAAAAACCAGCGAAAAACCTCTTAAAACGTGCCATTTTTGTAAAATCTGTAACTCCGCAAAGAAACATTTCTGCAACTTTCTGCTAATTATATAGACGCACCACAAGAATATTGCCTCGAAACGTTTCAGCTCGAACGGAGCTTGGCGCTAGATAGCGCACCCACTATACTAGGCACGTGTTGTGAGAAAATGCCTAGTCTACGGAAAACCCGTTTTTCTCCTTATGAAATTCTTTAAAATAAAAAGTTTAACATTTGAATCGATAGCTGGCAAGCTGGGCTTTCAGCATATATGTGTTTCAGTTTCTTGGAATTTGTTTTAGCTGGCCAAAACAACGGCTTTTTGAAAAGCCTGACAAAACTGACCGAAAATTCCAACTTACTTTTCTCAACCATATTCAACACTTGGATCAAAATTTTTTGACCAATCAATCGGGGATTGATTAATGTATGTTAGATAATATTTGAACTTTGGAAACTCGCTTTCGTTTTGACACCTAATTTCCATGTGATTGCCCACTGTGGAAAGGAGTCGGTTATGAGGAAAGAAATATTTCGTTCCTTTTTCTGTCATCTATAGAAGATAGAACAACAGATAAGGAGTGTAGATTTACGATTAAATCGCACTTTTTGAGACGATACGAAAATATACGTTTTCTTGTAGCGCAGATTCTATTCTCGCTCGAATATTTCCTAAAGTTCAGAAAGTTTTTTTCTTAAAAAAGCAAGGTTATCCATTTGAGACAGACACGACTTGTTATCTGAATAAAAATAGATTCATCTTTCAACTGTTATATGAATTCACAACGGATGTACAGTAGTTAATCATCAATTTTCTTCGACGGTCAATTATTTTGCTTTAACTCTTTGATTGCATTATATTTTCCCGTTGTTTGAATAAATTTATAACCAAAAGGTGTCGTTTTAAGCATATAACAACAGCACCCATTCCGTTCCAGTAATCTGTCTGAAACGATTTCTTGAAAATTTTATAACTGCTCGATGACGAATAACTAACCTTGATTAACATATCTAATCTGTTCAATGATTTTAATGGTAATAATGTTCGTTCCTGCGAGTAACCGTTAAGGTCATCATTGTTGTTTGTGCTTTCATAGTTGAATGATAAATATTTTAAATGATACAAATTTTTGATTATATCATCAAATTCTCTATATTCAAACATATCTAATGCTTCGAAAATAAACTCTTGAAGACGTGGTACTTTCTCTTTTAACAATGTACAATCATAATTAAATACACTGAAATATAAAAATACGGTTGATAAAAGAGGCAAATTGATATCCTAGTTACAACCTCGTAGCGGAAGTTTTCATTGAGATGATATCAATCTCAGTGAGAGTCAATCAAAAACTACGACTGAGAAAATAAATTTTCTTTAGAGATGCAGACACCTCTAAATGACTGATTTATAATGGTATATGCTAACTGGGTATGCTTAAAAAAATATATTAGCGCGAGGCTCAGCATGGCCGATTACCCATGGTCCTATCGTCTTTCAGGCTACTAATAGTCACTAGGTGCCAGTCCTGGGACTGCCAGTTCACTCATTGTGTGTAGCATATTCAAGTTGCTCAGCAAAATGTTTGATAGCGCAGAAATTCCACTTCTCTCATCATATGAATTTTTTCTTTTCCAATTTCTTAAAATTTAAAAATATACCACCGCAAAAGTGGATTTCCGACAATTGTCGAAATTACAAGGACTTAAGACAATAGTCAAAAAACAGCCCGAAATTCGACAATGTCGAAAATCAGAATAATTCAATTTTTCGAAAATATTGAGCAAAAACGAGAATGCAGAAACTCCGATGGCGGAGTGTCGATATCCGTTTTACCACAATTTCTGTTTATATTCGTGTTCTGGAGACTAGACTCAATGAAATATAAATGTATCATACATAGATCTGCTCTTACCTGCGGTTACTGTAACAACTTCTCTTTGAAACTGGAATAAATATCGTAACATGTAGGCGTAATACTGAAGTAATACTGAAGGTGTGCAATCAAATACAAGTTGAAAGTCTTGTATTACACGCATCGATATTGTTAAATATTGAATATGATCGAAGTTCAGGCGTATCTCGTTATCATACTGAAAACTATTGGGTTTCTGTTTATTTAAGATTGTTAATGTATCTAACATTATTGCTTTCTCGGAGAGATAATCGGTCAACAGTAATAAATAATTGGTTGACACGCTTGAACGTTTATATTCAAGAATCAATTCATTTAATGTCGTTGTATTAGATTCAAAAATTTTTACCAAATTATTCCTATTAGTGCTATTTATCAAACGTAAT
Source organism: Didymodactylos carnosus (assembly GCA_905250885.1). Lineage (NCBI taxonomy): Eukaryota > Metazoa > Rotifera > Eurotatoria > Philodinida > Philodinidae > Didymodactylos > Didymodactylos carnosus. The sequence continues at coordinate 3,231 of CAJNOQ010008759.1, read as the reverse complement.
CGTATTAAAGAAGGTGTATAGTTAAATACTGAATACCATTCAACTTGTAAGTCATTGACAGTTAAAAAAGAAATATAATGTCCGATACATGGTAAAATGCTTTCAAATAATGTGTGCATAATTATTACATTATCGTGTTTTGATGTTAAGTCGATTCTATCAATAAAATATTTTCTTTTTTCGTAGATCAACAAGTTTAATGTATTAGTCAAATTGAGAAAACCAAATAATGTATCACATACGAAAATATTTCGAAAATAGTCAAATCTGGCAACTTTTCAAAATTCGTTTTTACATAAGACATGATATGATTCTATGATATGACAGCTATATACACATATATAAATATATATATATTTATTTGCTCGTTCTCTTTCGATACTAACGGGCGCACAAAGTGAAAACAAATAACAAACAGTTCTATAATGTTAACGATATTATGTATTGTGAGATGAGTTTAGTAGATATTTTTTCATTTGGTTTTGACGTCGATATCTGTGTTCACTGATTTATGTTTTTTCTTTCTCTCTTTCTCACTCTCGGTGGTATAACTACAACTTCTTATTTTTTTCTAGAAAAGAAGAACGTCGCTGCCATATATAGATATATACACATATTGACAACATAATTGTTCAATAAGAAATTGTATGATGACAATCAGCAATGTCAAGGATAAGTGGGCAAACAACGTGGTGAGTATGCTGTCGGATGATTGGTACTAAGACAAAGCACTTGCACCACTCATACACATTTGGAATTATATCAAATTTTCTTCCTCTTAAACTGTCTATATCCGAAACACCGACATATTGTTGATAAACCAGACTGAAACTGTTCACCAAATTTAATGTAAACGTATTCATATATTCTATGATACAAAATGAACAAACGGTATACTGGCGATACATTATAACGACAAGACGCCATCAGATTATTTTATTAAATAATTCTATCTGATTGGATAAGTAACGGTTCTAATTTTATTAAGAATGTACATATTATCCAACTGGTTATTAACCGATAATTTAACTCAGAAACACTCGATTTTGTATAGGATTTCACAACACTAGCATGGTATTATTATTCATTTTAAAATATAGCACAGTCCATTATTGTTTTCATAACTTTTCAACGGAAAGAGCTAGAACCGTATGGTTTTCCGCTTTTAAAAGACAAGTGTTGCGGCTATCTGAATATAAAAATCAAGTCAAAAAATACCATCTTCAAGTAGTAGACCACTTCAAAAAACTTTCGATGGAGCAGCAACTACTACAAAAGTTTTGAATTTTTACTATGTCATTTTCCTCTGATATAATAACCTAGACCGCATCTGTGTAAAATTTCTCTTTCTTGAATAAATAAAGTTTAAACTAAACTAATGATATAATCAAAAATTTGTATCATTTAGAATATTTATCATTCATTTATAAAATCTACTATGTAGATCTTTCATGAACATCTTGAAATAAATTTTAATATTGACTTAGAAAAGCTAATAACTACGCACAAGAGATGAATATTTGAGGAAGAACATTCGATTATTCAAGGACATATAGCTCAAATTTTTGATCATTCTATTCAGTCATCTCAGACAAACTAAACTCTCATAGGTAGAACGAGACAGAGAATTTCTTTTTTGCTGAAATGTGTGAGTGAACATTCGAATACATTCCATCGCATCACTTATATCGAAATGTCTTTATTGGAATATTCCTCTCCCTTACTGATAAAAAAGAATAGAAAATTATATAATAACAAGAAAAGCTCAAATCGAGGTGAGAATACTTGATAACTGTTCAATTGCACAGTTGAATTTCGATATTCTTCTGTTTCTCCCTCTTGCAGTGTTCAAAATATATGTTAATAGGAACAAAAAGAAATACAGCCAAAAGTGAGTGAATAGTGCAAAGTAAAAAGCGAAAAATAAGAATGAGAAAGAACGACTTAATGTATATATAGTCGTGTGTTTTTTATAGTAAACTTAGGCTGCGGATGATTATAGATCGTTATCGAAAGCTTCGGATTTTTAAAATAAAAAATCAATGGGTGTTGGGTGTTATTATCTTTACCGAAATATAATACAACAAATAATAATGATATAATGAAAAATTTGTATCGGTTGGAATATTTATCATTCATTTACGAAAGCAAAACATTTTTCTCACAGAAGATTTGTTCACTATCCATTAATGTACATTTTTTCAAAGTCATTTAGCAGTCGAAAAGTTTTCTCATCCTATGAACCATACATTTTAAAATGATTGTTGAAATAGCGGTTTTAGATGTTCATTATGTCTTTGATAAATATTTCTCCTATTACAAACGAAACGTGCATAAGTATAAGAAATAATCATCAAAGCTGTGCCCAGCAGAAATATGCCTTCTAAATCTGCTTTTGTTCAAGCGAAATGAATCAGCACAAAATGTTTGAAATTTAGTATATGAGTGTTCAACTACTACAGCCTATTCATTATCTATCATTATCACGCTTTAGCTGTTGGCTGAAGTTATTTGTTTCTTCGTTCAGCCTTATTTGTTCATCCTTCAGCCTTATTTCGAAACGATCAATCTGGGTGATTAGTTGATTGAGAGAGGCAAGAATAGAACAGAAAGAAGCAAAGCACAAAAGAAACCTACAGAGTTGATACAATCGAACACTTGAACTTTGAAATCAACGGCAAAGAATTTACTTTCGGACTAAACTGATCATAAGTACACTCAGAGTTGTTCTCATCCACACCCTGTGCATTGCTATAGTGTGTCTACCCTCGCTGCTCATCGCATACCGCTTATATCTTTGATCAGTGACTAAAGCGTGTATCGTCTGGGATGAGTCACAGAGAGAAGATGTTATAGACAGAGACACTTGTGATCTAAAGTCTGTTCGTGACTCAATTGTATGTCGCTAAAGTCGACTGCTATCCATTTCAAAATATAGTGCAGTCCATTATTGTTTTCATAACTTTTCAACGGAAAGAGCTAGAACCGTATGGTTTTCCGCTTTTAAAAGAAAAGTGTTGCGGCTATCTGAATATAAAAATCAAGTTAAAGAATGCCATCTTCAAGTGGTAAGCCACTTCAAAATTTTTTCGAATTTACTTTCTCACTAAACCCCCCCCAAAATAGAAGGCCACCCTATATTAGAAGGGCACCCTAAATAGAAGGCCACCTCAGAGGCAATTCTGTAAAATCCATATTAAAAGGCCATGGCCTTTTATTTTGTCTCATGAT
>CAJNOQ010008758.1:0-10882 GCA_905250885.1 Didymodactylos carnosus | reverse complement strand
CTAAAGTCACTATAACAAGATTTTCGAAATATCCGCTCTATACGCATCATAGCGGCAGAATGCTGGAATTTGAAAATCTTGTTATAGTGACTTTAGATCGGTTCGAAACTAAAAATAAACATCACCATTCGCCTCAGTGTGGCCGATTACCCCTATCGTGACCCATTTTAGGGTGACCCAAGGTCAGCGTTTGTATTTTAAATCCGTCTGTTATGCATGAGTTTTCTAGAAGCCCCTTGAAAAACTGGTTTTCAAAACATTTTCTAAACGCATTTCCGCATGTAAAAAGATGCTCTATGGTCTCCTCTTTCCATATCTGCAAACTTCCGCTCTCTAGCTGAAAGGACAATGGGTCATTCTTTTTTTAAACGGACAATAGTTATTAATCAAACAACATACAATTGATGTTAGAATGATAATTGTAGCATAATTCATGATTATACTAGTTGTAGTGGTTAGTATAATAAAGTTAACGTGTCGGGACACAAGTTTTACTAAAAGAATTTCACTTCCTATAATTAAAATTTGTCATATAATTCGATTTTGCATCATATTGAATTAACTTTTGAGAATTATCGCTGGGAAAAACAGAAAAACGGGTCTAACTTTGGAATTAAGCAAATCGGGCAGATATCCTTTGAGGCTTTTTCACACCTCAATAGGACGTATCGATCGACACATAAACGGACGAAATCGGATTCCGGCACCTGGGAATGTTTCCTCGTTAGTGGAGAAATTGTACCGTTTGAGAGTATTGCAATGGTTCATTTTATGTAAAAATATATTGAACTTATGTATTGGTCAGAAAAAATTCTATTCTAGCATGTTATCCGCTTCCTCGAAAGTGTCATGCATCGTCTCGTAAGAAGGAGACTTGCCGCCGCCCATGAAGAATGAGACTATCAAGCACCAAAAACGTCCTAAAAGTTCCAGCAGTCGATACTATGGGGACAGATGAATGTAATTGTGAGCCAGTAACAACAATCTATTCATCAACCCAATGCGGTACATCAGTGAAAGAAGGTAATATTCTAGTAACTAATAAAGTGCACTTTTAGCTAACCGGGAGGGAGGGCAACTGTCAACGATATATTACAGTTTGACTTTACGGTTTGACTTCCGCGTTTTCTGTTCTACAGACAATGATCTGTTCCATGCTGCAGGCAAACAACAAACAAGCGTCATTTTAAGAAGTTACTCCCTGAAAAATGATCACGAATTATAGTAGAAAATCAAAAGAATTGTTGGAATCCGCTAATTAAAGTTTTTTTATCCAACCACTTTGTTGATAGATGTCATAGATTCCTCGTCTAGCTGATTTTTTACAACGTTTTTTGCCATCATTTCTTGCTAAAAAATTAGTTAGTTATAACGTGCGAAAATGTTGAAAAATCTAAAATCGGTTACTCATCCCTACTCGTATTAGTCCTATTTTGACTAATCATCTGACCGCAGTTGTTCTTAATGCAGGACTTCTAATCATGAAAATATATTGTTTCAGTCGAATTTCTACATAACAAGTTATACTGGAATACGTTTGTGCTTGAATTATAATCCGTGGTAGCTGTTAATAACGTGCGAGTATGTTGACAGTGACTTTCTGTGCTAAACTCTATCGTGACATTAATCTTAATTTGTTTTTGTTGAACATACAATAGATAATATTCGATATCTGTTTCGAAATAAAATTTCATAATACCAATGGCCGGTATATGAATGTCATTGTGATCTATTTTAACCGATGTTGAACTATTTTGAAAAAGTTTTTGTTGTTTGACAACAAGGTCCCACGAAATCAATTCATAATCGCATAACTGAATAACTGAGTTAATTAGGATACGTGCAGGTAACATTGTTGAATTAAACAATATATTGATGATAGCAGACGAATATTGATAATGATCACCGAAAAACTTTTGACTGCAAATACATTTGTATAAATGAAGACCTTGAGAAAAACCGAGCGTACTGCCGTTGAGGCATATATTGGATGAATTAATCAAAACGTAATTCATTTTACATGTTTAGCCATGACATTCCATATCAACGCTTTAATCACCCGAGCTATCGTGCCACAGTGTCCTCATATTGTCTTTCGCCTTAGGTAAGAAACTTATTCGTATGTAATAGTCAATCAAGGGTCGAGTAAACCGCTGATGAACGTTACTTGTGAACAGACAAAGAAAAACGAAATGAATGCATATATATGTACTCTGGTCGAACTTACAATTTGGTTAGATTTCGAATTCGGAATTTTCTATGTGTAAGCATTTGAATTCTATCCGGAAAGGACGCGCGTTGGGATAAAAATTATTCAAAGATTAGAATGGGTCATGAGAAAGTACGTTGAATTGTTTATACAAGTGTTTAGTACCCTTTAATCAGTTCTCCGCCTCTGTCAATACCTTTACCTAAAGTGCAATGACGTAATAATCATTTAGAGATTAGAATCAGTAATGGGAAAGTACAGTCAATTATTTGTGAAGGTGTTTAGTATCTGAATGCGCACGTCCTTATGGGCTAATCTCGGCTGGTCAAATGCAGAATTCCAGTTTTGGCGGATCAAATTCTAAGTTTGGCCACGTCCTGTTTGCATGAAGCCTATTAGCATACGTTTCTAAATATGCTAATCTTAACATAGAAAACTCAAACATTCACACATTACTGTCGGTTATATCTTTTCTGTAATTCTTAAATTTAATTTGATTCTTAAAATAATCCATTCTGATGCTCCTGTTAGGGAATTACACAGTCATTATATCGTTGGTGTTCAGAAAAGAATTTGCTTATAAAATGTGTTTCACTGAACAGATTTTCATAAATTTTTTTCTGTACTAAGGCTTGATTATCCACTTCTGAAAATTTCAGCTTTCTATCTCATTTCAAATCCGAAATCGGACCAAACACAATCAAAACAGTAATATTTTTGTCGCCTTTTGCCGAAAGAAACAGTGTTGTTTTTGCCTAAATGTTGAAATGAATCTTTGTAATTTTTTGACATAATTTATAATGAAAGTTTTCGTCTTTCAAAATCTGTATTTTCAATTGGATAGGATGATATTTTTTTTATGCTCAGACAAGATAAAATTCTTCAGTTAAGTAAATCTGATTGTAAAACAGTTTTTTCTTCAGCCGTATCAGGATGATGATTCCATTTTTGTTCTTCGCCGCGAAACAACAAGCAAAAAGCTACACATCCAAATATTCCAATACCAGCCGTAAGATCAAATATAACTTTCCAAGCATGCAACGTTTGCTAAAAATATGATGAAGAAACAATACAAAAGTTTAGAAGTTATATATAGACATGTATTAACAAACATTATGATTTGTGATTGCGCCAACGATCAATGGTCCAACAAATCCTGGAATAGTGCCTAATGTATTCGTAATGCCAACGAGCGTTCCTTTAAAAATAACACTATGGTCTGAAACAGTTTTCAAACAAAAGAAAATGCCATCTAACATCTACCTGCATAGTTAGGTGCTAGATCCAAATATGAAACTGCAGATCCAACATTCAAAAAACCAATAAATCCTACAGCTAAAATACAACATAAAACGGCTCCAATCCTATTACATTCAAAATAACCAATTGCTACTAAAGATATTGATAATCCAACACAGCCTAAAAAGCAAAAGAAACTATTGTTCATTTAATATAAAATTTCTCAACGTTCACGTTCTCCCACTAACCAATTATTGTTGGTATTTTTCTAATACTTGTTGTTGTTAATTTTGTTTTCTTTCGAATTCGTTCCATTATGTTACCAGCACAAACAGTAATAACTGATTGACAAAAGTAGGGTAGAGCAAATAGAAAGCCATTCTAAGAAGATAATAGTATATTTACAATGTTTTATATTTGAAAGTTTTTCTCTATTATACTTCATGCAAATCAAAATTTAATATTGTTGCAAAATAAATTGGTAATGATGTTAATAATGTGTAAAAAACAAAATTAGCACATACATGCATTATTGTTATTCCATATAATGGAACACATTTTATTATATCTTTCCATGGTGTTCGATGATGCTAAAATTCAACCAGTGCAAACAAACAAAGAATATTTAATTTTGTTTAATTGACTGCTCACCCTAGAGATCAAATCTTATAGAATATCTGCAATATTCTCATAAGATTCTTATAAGAATTTTATAAGAATCTTATATAAGGCAGCCGATGGAAATGCGTAAGATATTGATAAAAATCTTATATAAGAAAATGATAAGATTTCTATAAGATTCTTATCAGAATATAGGAACGATACAGCACAATTTTATAACATTCTTTAATGATCAGTACTCTATATCCTACTGTTTCATAGGTGAATAAAATAATTTTCTTTCCATTTATTTAATTCATTGAAATAAATCCCGCTTTTTTATCAGAATCTTAACTTAGTAGATGAAGTTCTTTTATGATTGCTTCTAGTGCTTTATTAACACTTTACCCTCCACATCGGTTCCAGAAGAGCCACTGTTGTAACAACTACTGGAATAGAGTACTGGCGTCTCCAATATAACAACAGTATGGACAGATCGGTATGGACTCTCGTTTGTGCAGAGTAGTTTGATTACTCCAGTGGCCATTGGGGAGGGTATGACTTGAAAAGTCCTATTTTGGGCTTTTGTAAATTTGATATAGTTCGACCAAAAAACATTGTAGAGAGCTCGGGGACATCTCATTTTGTAGAGAATTGTTTGTTCTATCATTCTATGTAGTTTATTTGCAGGTTCTAGGTGCTGGAAAACTACAATGGTTACAAAAATTGATCAACTGAGTGTATGTTCGATTTTTTCCGCAACCATAAATGCTAAAAAGAATGAAAAGAAAGAAGAGTAGGGAAAATTGTTGCTAACTAGGATCTGGGAAAATAAAAATCATCACTGGATTTCCAATAATACAGTTTTCTAGAAAACCAAAACCCTAGTTTCCCGGCCTCTAGAACTTGCGAATAAAATTTTTTCAAACTATGTAGAATGATAGAGCAAACAATTCTCTACAAAATGAGATGCCCTGAACTCTCTGTGACGTCTTTTGGTCGAACTATATCAAATTTACGAAAGCCCAAAATGGGACTTTTTCAAGTCATTCCCCCCAATGGTCACTGAAGTGACCATTCTGTATCATATCTACCTGGCTTTTCTGATACTTTCAAAAGGCATTGATATTGATGGTAGACATTATTGTCGTTATATACCACACAATAGGTTATCAAGATGTATCTTGCCTGTTGGAAGAAAAATATTTTCCAAAAAAAATTCAATTTTTGTGATTTTTTAAAAGTCATCGATTTCGTAATTCATCTTTTTCGAAGACAAAATAATGTAACAAAATATTTCTTTTACCAATCGATAGCTTATAGAGTTCGCTACAAGACATCTTCCCAAAATTTTTAAATTCCGTGCTTTCTTAACTTTTTGTCATCGATCTACAAATAGTCACTCCAGTGACCAAGGGGGGGAAGTGGAAGGGTTGAGACATATGAAAAGAGTTTTGCTGCATATTAGTAGTATTCGACCCGCTCTATTTTCTACGACTTAGAAGGTTCGAATCGAATCTGATCTTTATAGGAAAAAAAGGATCTCAATTACTTCACATTTTCCAGCGATTAGTTTGAAAAAGCGAGATTTATAAAAAACGAACAACATGTCATGCCCTGCATTCTCATCTCACATATTTTTATTTTCCTATAGCCATGATAGATTTGTGGAAGTAAATTCGGTCTACAAGCAGTAGATAGTGGGACTAAGGTCTTATTATAGAAAAATTAAATAAGTGGAAAGAAAATTATTTTATTCAGGTACGAAGCAGTAGAATATAGAGTACCGATCACTAAAGAATGTGATGAAATTGTACTGTATCGTTCCTATAAGATTCCTATCAGATTCTTAAAGCCTTACCAAAATCTGATGAATTCTTATAAAATAATTATATAATCTGTCTTACCGAATTCTTATCAAAATCTTATAAGATTCTTATATTCCTTCTTATAAGAAGCTTATCAATGTCTTATGCATTTCCATCGACTGCCTTGTATAAGATCCTTATAAGATTTCTATAGAATTGCCGTAAGATCGATCGACTAGGACAGTTACCTTTTTCAATTTTGATGAATATTTCATTAAATATGATTTTTCTTCAGAAGATATTCTTGGATGAACTGCTGGAGAACTATAGCCAAAAAAATACCAGCAAGTAAACCAGATACTTGAAAGACAACCTTAAAAATAATGAATAGCAGTACATAGATGATCGTTGTGAGGCTCATCTATACGGTGTAAAGAAATTTTTTTTAATGAACTTAAAGGTCCTTCATCAGAAATCTATTTCAGTGACTACTAACCGATGCTGATTGTTATGCCACGCACCATAGTCGTGCCATAAGCGAGAAGATCATAGTTAAGGTTATTGTGCAAGAATATCTTCACGGTTATGGTGCAGGGCTGTAGTCAGGGTTATTGCGCAAGAAGATTCAAGGTTATTACATCAGCCTTAGTCAAAGATACAGAACAGTTCTAGGATGGTGCAAGAACCTGGAATATGACGTGACGATTGTGCAACGACTTAGCATATATATGTGCGTTTTTTGTGTAATAGTGGGTGCTATGTTTGTATAAAGTTTTCTGAAATAAAACGTTAGATGGGAAAGATCTTAGTTCACTTGGGAACCTAACACTGACCAAACTCTCAGCGAATGTTGACTATGTCAGAGTATAAGGACGAACGTTTTTACGACTACAGCTATCATTGTTCACAAGATGTCGCCACGAAGAGTCACCAGGGGGCAGTTAATGTCTCCAAAAATTCTCAGCTCAGGGGCTAGAGAGCTTGGGATCATTTGATTTTGTAGAAAAATGTTGTCACTTTGACAACTCAGAGCCCGATTTTTGAAATTTACTGTTACTGATTAATGCGAAACATTTTCTGTCAAAATCTCTAACAATCTTTTTATAATATAAGCTTTATTTTTTTGTCCAAGCTTTTCCAAGATTCTTAATTTTCCTTATCTTCTGAACCGGGACTCAAAAGTTCGTTTCTGTACCGTCAAAGAGACAACATTTCAGTACAAAACAAGACGATCTAGAACTCTTTAGAACCTAAGCTGGCTGAGAATTTTGGAAAACTGTTAGAGCGACTACGTAAAAAATCAACGATGGCGCTCGTGCATGATGTAGATTTGAAGGCTCTTCGTAAAACTGTCATAGCTTTTGATTAAAGCCTTGCTCAAAGGTTGAAGACGTCTCATTTTAATCAGAACTGTTTACAATCTAAAACCTACCAACATTGAAATATTTTCATTACACTGGAATATTGGAATTTCATGTAATTACCCTTTTGGGCTGCTTCAAAAACCCTCCGGAATCTTTAATATCGGCGAAAACAGTATGGATTTCCGCATTTTGGACAGAGGAGAGGGGATTTAGAAGTTACTCTTATGTGAGATAAACAAAGTATACATTTATCAAAGATAGACAAAAATGCAAAGGGGAAAGAGCACTATAGTGCAATTCCTTGCTTCACTTGAAGTGATTTTGAAGTGTTTAGACCGTTTCAGGCTCAGTGAAGTGAAGTGGTGCTCTTACCCAACGGAAAAACAGCTGAATTTGATACGTTTTTAAATTTACTTTGAAATCAACTGAATGTAAACTCTTCTTTATACGTGAATTTGATTATTCTAGTGTCTGACGCGCATACCGACTGTAGCAATTTTTAAGTAAGATTTTAGTCTTCTCATAAGCATGATAAAATACATATAACTGATAAACTACTATCGACGCCAAAATTCAAGGCACTCGATTGTTTTCCGAATAACTCCAGAACGATAAAAGATAGAGACTTGCGATTTTCAACAATCGAAAGAAGACAGTTTAGCCTATGTTTACATAACAAAACCCTTTTGCGAAACCATTCGGAAGACCGATTTTCTAGAGTATCTTTGAAAAACCACTTCGAATCTCCGGAAACTTCAACTCGATTGTTGAAAATCGGAAGGCACTATTTTTTATCGTTTTGAAGTTATTCGGAAAACAACCGGGTGCCTTGAGTTATGGCGCCGATAGTAGAAAGGAAAGAGAAATCTAAACGCTACTCGACGAATGTTCTTCATAGTAATGGCTGTTTAATACCCATACCGTTATCCTGGTAGTTTTCAAAGGTTAACTATCATCTCTCTCTCTGACTCTCGTTCAATTTAAGTAAAGTTTCCTTAACTTTTAGGACTTTATGTGAATTTGAACTGGGTTCTTTAAGCTAAGTTGAAGCTAAGTTTGGCATTCTTACAACGTAAAATAGGCTCACACTTTCATAAACAGGAATAGAACTGTTAAAGTACTACCTACGCACCGTGCAAATCTCTCTGATTCCAAAAGTCAAGGGAGTGCAATCGTATTTTGCAGCTTTCAAATTTCAATCTTTTCTCAAAACCAAATCCAATTTGGAATCAGCCTCAACAACTGAGTTGAACGGTATTTGTTTCAGAATTTTCAGACAACTTTGATTTTCCAGCAAAAATCTCGTCAAAAAATTGCTATTATAGAGATAATTTCCTTGATCGTCTCCTACCGAATACGTAAAAGCCACTTGGCCATCCACCAAGGAATGATGATGCACTTAACAGACTGACCAATGGTGTTGAAATAACAATTCCAATATTAGCACCCGTTGTTGCCGCTGGAGGAATTGTTGATCTTTCAAGAGGAGGAATCTAAAAGACAGTGGAGACAAAATAAGTCTAAAAATTATTGATACACATAGTATATCATACCCATCTTCCCCATAATGCTCCTAAGAAAAATGTATAGAATGATTTTTCTCTCTTACATTTTTATACACGAAAAACATACCTGCTGAAGGAAAAAGTGGACCAGAGCAAATACCAATTAAAACACGAATGGCAATCAAAAAGACTACATGAGTTCTTGCCGCTACTGGTGTTAATAATGTTAATAACCCAGTAATTAAAACACTTCCACCGAAAATATATTTTGCACCATAACGTTCAGCAAAATTTCCTGCAAAAAATTTGGCTTTTTTGCTTATAAAATTTATATCACTCACCGAATATTTAAAGTCTTACCTCCTATTCTATCAGAAAAACGATATAAAAGTATGATTGTGTCTGTTAGTGTGTATATAGAGATACTCACAGCTGAGTTAAGATATAACCATAAAAAAATGATCCAAGGATGATTCCCTGCGTTGGAGGAGACCAATCAAATTCATAATCCTATAAAAACATATATTTCAGGAAAAAAGTGATGCTACTTTTTTTTATTAATTCGTCTAATGGTGTATTTTTGACAAAACAGGTATTCTAAAAAGTACCGTTGAGTGAGATGAGTTTCGGTTCTCGGTCGATGGACATGCTTGTTTCGATTTATTTAGCAGACTTTGCGGTGATACCTGAATAATAACAAAGTTTGAAGAAAACAGCTTACGAATTCTTCTCCTTACCATCGCAACAATTTGAGACAATTCATTAAGGATGAGCACTACAAAAGGCCTGCCGTTTCTGCAGTCATTTTAGCCTGATCCGAGTCCCTCCAATTCTGATAATCATTCTCTTTTCTACAACGAGTTTTCATTTTCTCCTGTGACAGACACATAGTTTATTTTCCTTTCCCTTTTTTCAGTAGATAAGTGTTATGACGAAGAGAGCCTCAAATCTTTAACATCCACAAAAGATTTATTTAGAGATAAATATTTTGTTGTATATGTTGTAAAAGCGACCAGACAGGTTCATTTAAAAAAAATACCGATATTTCACCTTTTTTGCTAGAAAATGTCCAAAAAACACGGAAGTACACTAATGCTAAGTAGTTCTATGATCTGTTACAGCGGTAGAAGCTGGCATACACAGTCAACTGTTCACGTTTTTCGATTCATTACTGAACAGCAATCTTTCAACGCTCAAATCTGTTACAAAAGCCGAAAAAACTTCCCAATTTAAAAAAAACCGTATTGATGTCCGCCATTTTCTTTCGCTACTGTCCAAGTTTGGTTCATCGGCTATCTCTCCTTGTATCTGGATACTTTTCATGAGTCACCCCTTGCCACTAAAAGTATAGATATAAAGGGAATATAATAGAACAATTTGTGATCTTGCAATACCTGAAAGATTAACACGTATGGTATAACCACAAAAAAATCCAAAGAAGGCCAATATTGCAATAATATAACGAGTTTTGATATTTTTACAACATAACGAACCTTTTTGCCAAAAAGAAGACAAAAAAAATTAGTTGAGATCAAGCCAGAAAATACAACTGTTTTGTTCAAATTGGAAAAATACCATGTTGATTGGATTTTATTGAATGGTTCAGTAAAGGTTGTTTGTCAGAATCAGGATCATCAGTATCATCAGGATTTACATATTCATCTCCTATAAACACATCCTCATTTGCTGATGTTACTATTACTGAATAACGTCGCGCTGAACCATTGTCGTAATCGTCGTTACTGTCATTATCATTATTAGAAGACTTTCCAAGGTCTGATAATGACATTTCTTAAACTATAAAATATTAAATTGTACATGTTTATTATAAATCTGAGTATAAAGACAGCCGCTTTGAACTTCGACATAATTTTATTATTAAATTATTTTAATATCAACGTTTCGATGTTTCTCACGTGACACGACATTACCGCGAGACAATACCGCGAGACAATACCGCGAACGACATTACCGCGAGACAATACCGCGAACGACATTACCGCGAATACAAAATAACGACATTACAGTGAACGATGTTACCGCGAAGACTCGTTTATTGGAAAAGAAGAATAAATGAGCCTGGTTTTGTACTTTGTATATCATGTGGAGGGAGGTGGGAAGTGGGGAGAGGGCATTGTGAGAGTGAGTTCGAAAAGT
>CAJNOQ010008757.1:0-10883 GCA_905250885.1 Didymodactylos carnosus | reverse complement strand
ACTCTATACCTTTTCCTTCGGAAAACGGACAAGTTCTAGGAAGTTTTCACAAAAAGAAAAATGATATCAAGCAAGAAAGTAAGAAAAGAGAGTGTATGGTGTCTGCTGTTGAATATAAGATAATATACGAAGACCGTATGTTAACTTCTCTTTTTTGTAATCGGGGAAATAGATAAGTAGTATTTTTCGGGATCAATTATTTACAGAAATACATTTTATAACAAGTAGCGTTCATCTTCCATCCGCAGACTCTTGACTGAAAGAACATCATTTAGTTGACTTAACAGCCATTTCAGATACGCGACGTCCGAAGGTGGAAACCTGTTTGTTAAAGGTGTAACAAAACTGGAAAGAGAATTTCACATAATATCACAGATGCGTATTTTCGTTTAAAAATTCTTTCTCTACAACATGATAGAATCCTTGCTATTGACATTTTATTCATCTAAAACGGGGTTTGTTCACGAGTGAACCAAAGATCTACGTTACTTATTATACGACATTTCTAAAGAAAACAGTTTTATAAAGATAGAATCCATTATTAACATTATTTACTTGTGCTTTACTTGATTGTGTTATATGTATCGGAAGATAGGCGATAACAAGATGTTTTTTTCGTTCGAAGTGTGTATTCCGTCATCGAAAGAAGATTCAAATTGAGCATGGTGTAATGGCTGACATTTATTTAACAAAAAGTAAAGTTCCTTTCGAAGAACATAAGAAATATCATCTAACAGACGATGAGCAGAATTATCCAAACAGAATAGAAGATTATGTCAGACTAATACCAATTGGGAGCCTTTCTGTATTGAGTTATCAAAGTAAAATGGAAGATCTTTACAAACAAAAACAAATGGAGACGCCATTTCAACACCTGATCATACAAAAACGTTTAAACGAATATAAGGACGATACTTTCAGGTAGGTGAGAAAGAGCTGAAGCTGCCTGAAAACCAATTGAACCGGACGGCTCCACTAGTTAAAACTTTGAACTACTGGTCCATACTCCGAAGTACAATGTACTGGTTGTCCCAGTTATTTTCGAATACTTTTATGTTGATCATAGCTCTTTTTCCTCACAATTTTTTCAGCAAACGCAGCCTGAAATTCTTTACAATAAAACATATTGAGTGTTTTATTAAGAAACGTAAAACTTAATAACTACACGAGGCATACCGAGAAGCTCCAAAGTCGAAACCGAAATTGCTGTGCAAAAGTGATAATTTTTTTGGCAATACGAAGAAAAGAAAAACCATTTTAGGTGTAACCGTTTATAAGGTGGAAGAACTAATTACAGATAGATGAAACAGCTTTCTAAACTCCGCAAAATGACTCTTCAGATTTCTCCATATCTTAACAAGTACAGAAATAAAACTAAAAGACTTTCTTTGGCGAGAAAGTTGCTCATGTTGGAGCTTCTCAGTGTTTTTTGTGTAGCTATTAAGTTTTGCTTTTATTAATAAAACACTCAAAACGTTGTTTTGTAAAGAATTTCAAGGCGCATTTTTTGAAAAAATTGGCTTTTGGAGATGTGAATGCATAAATGAATTTTATTTACGCAAAGGTAGGGTATCACGAAAAGTACAAACAGTTCCTGGCATCCGTGAATAACCTGTAATAATCTAAAACTGAAAGTTATAATCCAAGAGGAATCTCTTTTTACGTCAGATGCAACGTAATGCAAAAAGACAAGAGAGAAGATTCACGAGATGGCGCAAGATCATTTTATAGAAATAAGGAACAAAATCGAGCTGAGGATACTGCCCTAAGGGACTCCAGACGTGCGACTAACAGATGAAGAGAAAGAAGAACCAACAGAAATATTTTGTGTGCAATTCGAAAGATAAGAAGCGAACCATTTTAAACGCGTTACGGATATTCGTGCTTTACATAGTTTTTGTAGAAGAATATGACGTAGTAAAAAAGACTATCATCCAAATAAGAGGATTTGAAAATAACTGAGACAACCTGTACAAATATAAAACCGTGTACTGATATACATATATATGTTTGTTTTGAAGGTATTTTAAAAGTCACCTGTATTTAAACAAACATCCAATTTCACAATCATTAATGTTTGCTAAAAATTTACCATTTGTGGACCGAACAAATCCCATGAAAATAAGTGAGTAGAAGATAAAAAATCTTTCATTTAAATAAACAGTTTTTTTCTTCTATAGGTGATGGTGCATATCTGAAACGGATTCAAAGATTTACTCATAAAGAAAGTTCTAATTCTCCAGATAATTTACGTCTATATATTTGGTTTCATATTGAAATTGATAAGAAAATAATATTTATCGGTGATATGATATCGTCTGTTATCAAACTCAAAGGTATTTCATTTCTTTTTTAAATTAGATTTATGAAATATTTGTAAAAGATATCTTCTTTATTAAAAGATCAAATTTGGTGTGATATAAATGAGACTAAAATTACAAATATTAATATAAATCGAAATTACTTTATTCTATTTTTAAATGTTTTGTTTGATTTAAAAATAATACAAAAATGAAATTACTTGAAGATAAATTAAAATCTTATAATAATCCATGCAAATATATTGCAGTTATAGGATCATTTGATAATGAACAAATTTATTCAGTTATATCATCTAGTTTTGTTGCATCAGTTATACTTCTCATTCATAAACAACCACAAATATATTCAATTTATATTTATGATGAACAACAAACACAACAATGTTAACAATCAACAAAAATTCGTGGCTATTATCAAACGATATCTGATTTATTTATAGCATTAGAAAACGATATTACAGAATTTTCAGCAATTTTACCACTCGATGAACATTTATCAAGACTTGATATGCAAACTTTAAATAGTCCAAAAATATATTTGACATCAATAATCAATCAAAATTCTATTCATATTATTATGATTGATTTAATTTGTAATAATGAAGATGATATTAGTGATATACGTGAACAATTAAAATTAAAAAATATTTATACAACTGTATTTAATGATATCAATATCTGTAAAGAATGTCTTTGTAATCATAACAATCAAATGATTTTTTTAATTTTAATTTCTGATTCAAATAACATTCCAAATGGTAGTGATAATTTAATACATTTATCATGTATACAAACCACTTACCTATTAAATGAATTTGGATATATTCAAAAACAAATATCTACTGATAATCGTAAGAAAATTGTAAAAATATTTAATCAAATGTCAAATTTAACAAACACTCTATTTAATGATTTATTTATTTTTATAAAACAAATTCAACATATACCACCATTTAGTATGCTAAAAGTTAATAATAAAATATCATTTTGTAATATGAATTCAGACGATCGTAAATTTTTATATGAAACAATTTTTAATTGATGTGCTATTAGAAATAACAATTAAAGACGATTATGACAATCGTGATTCTTCTTTGTTAGATATACACAATCACTATCTGTTTGAAATATTGAATCTATCATTACGAATAGAAAATATCAATAACTTATTAATGCATCGACATTTAATTCAAAATATACATTTACAATTATTAACATTATCATCAACTGATGATTATCAGGAAACAACAACAACTGTTTATCGTGGTCAGTTAATGTCTACTGATGATTTAAAATTTTTCCATGATAATATTGGTAAATATATTTCATTTAATACATTTATTACGGCTACACTATCCTATCATACAGCAATGACTCTGACTGGAAATGGTGTATATCTTCCAATATTTGAATCGATATTATTTGAAATTGAAATATCAACAAACAACAATTCTAATAGACAACATCGTCTCCGTCCATTTGCTAATATTAAAAATTCTAATGATAATAATTTTTATCTATTTTCAATAGGAACAATTTTGTTATTAAATTAATTAAATCATTTATGAAAACAATATGGTATATTGAATTAGAATATTGCAATATTAATGAAATAAAAGAGAATTTTGAAAATGAGCTTGGTCAGTTATTATCACCATTAACATTTATTAATTTTCTAAATGCATTAGATGAATATAATAAAGCTGAAATTTTTTTTAACTATCTCTTAGATAGCTTACCGTCATATTTTATTCCAAATCGTTCCGTATTATATAATAATATGGGTTTAGTATATGGTATGAATAATAATACTCAAAGAGCATTAGAATACTATACATTAGCTGAAACTTTTATGACTAATTGTAATAATGAAAAAACAACAATAATAACAATAGATCAAACAAATGTCGTAGTTAAAGATGGTATTAAAAATAAAACAGACAATAAGGTATCCTTAAAACATCTTTCAATAGATAAATATAGTCTTGCAATTATCTACTATAACATAGCAAATGTTTATTTTCAAAAAAAGAATTATAATTTGGCCTTACAATATTGTGAAAAAGCTATCTTAGATGCCAATCGTATATACGATAGAGAATCTGCTAAGAAATGTGAAGATCTGATTTCAACCATCATCAAATTAGATTTTATTGCAAATTAATTTCTTTTCTCATTTAGTTTTTTACTATATGTTCTAACCAAAATAATTTTTTTGCTTTATTTTTCTCTGTCTATGTCCAGCCATTTATAATCAATTTGTTTCTGAATATTGTTCATAGTTGATGACTATTTGCAAAACTGATGACTGATGGAGCTGATTAGAATAGATCTTATTAAACCTCTGGACAGAATAGATCGACACCCATAATATCGGTCATAATCGATTTGGTTAGAAAAATTGCATCGTTATACACATCAAATAAGCAAACCCGCATTTTTGTTGGTTCGATCACGAGTAAAAAAAGAATCAAGTTTCTGTATGATCATCAAGACACTCTTCTGACACCAGTCGGTTTTCTCATTGAACACTTGAATCCAGACAAAATTATCGCTCATCTTCGACAACTAGAGATCAGCGGGGTCCAATTCTGTAGCCCCGAAACCCTCCCCGAAGCCCGAAGTTTTTCTTTTACGTGACCCCGGCCCCGACGACCCCGGAAAAACCCGAAAATTTTCTATCCACGAGAAGCATCGTATGCACATGGCGACATTTTGGTAGAGACATGGAGTGTATTATCTCTATCATTTCCTTTTGATTTTCTTTTGTCACAGCAGCTTTATATTTTGATGATCAGATTATCTGGTTTTGTTTGTTTATGTATCCATTTACTAACTGTGAAAATAAACATTCTTCTAATATAAAATAACGAAAAGCATTTGTCGGGGTATACCGGGGAATGTTCTAAATCCCCGACCCCGATTAAGACTCCGAAAATTTTTCTTTTTCAGCCTCGGCCCCACCCCGCCGGGGTCGGGGTCGGGGACCGTAGTCAGGGTATCCCCGCTGATCCCTATCGACAACAGAGACAATTGGACAAAAGCCTCCTTGGAAAAGTTCTATTTGAAATTGATGTTAGTGTTGATATTCCAATGTTGGATCTTTCCGATGATAGTGTTCTCTTCAATATTGGCATTCTTTTTCGGATTGGGATCGTTTATCAAAGATAGGATATGCATAAGGTTGTTCATTTTTCCGTTACTATGAAAAGAGAAGACTTACAAGACTTGAGCCACTACATAGTACATTATCAAAGCCAAAATAGATCACACGATCTTTAGAAAAAATTTAAACGTTTTTGCGATTTTCTAAATTACACAAAGAGAAGCTGAGAGAGAGGGATAGAGAGATATGAATCATTTTGGTTGCCCATATTATATCCTTTCAGAAAAAGGACATTCTTAATGGATAGATCACTTTTGAACGTAACGCCTGATCCAGCTTCTGATTTCTATCATATTCATTTGCAAACGATCGCGAATGGTGATGTCGCCGAGCAGCTTATTGATGGTTCTGTCCAACTGACAGCAAGCACAAGTCGGTGAAAATATCAATCGAAATATTCTTTTTGGTTCACTTCTCGTCGACATGAATTGTGTTCGATCGGCAATGAATTATTTTCTTTTGTATGACTATCATGATCAAAATAATAAAGAAATCGAGATCGATAAATTAGCGGAATTGGCACGAATCGCTCTACGTTGTAATAAATTGATGGATGCCGAAAAGTTCCTTTTTCATGTGATTTACATAAGACAAGTCATGTATCCATACAGGATTCTGTCATCGGCCGAATTCGACTCGATCTTGTACTAGTCTTGATACAACAAGGTAGAAAGAAAGAAGCTACAGATCTTTGTCAAGAAACGTTAACAATTCTATGTCCCTCGCCCGAAAAATTATCTATTACACTTCTCAACCTAGCTCAAAGTAGAGCGAGTCTTTGCGATATGGATCTCGAACTGGCAAATACACCATTTACTCAAATAATCCAAGAATACCAGACAAAGGACTATTGTTGTCAACATCCAGTTCTGATTGGTGGCAGTGTTATAGAAGTAGGAGACATGTATCGAGCAAAAGGCTTTGTTACTATGGCATCCGACTGTTATCTATTTGCCCATTTAATCAGTAAGCATAATCAGCCAACGAATCGTCCAATGGCGCTTGCCAGTTCGCACCGTCTCAGTAAATTACCTGATCTCACATTGGTAGCTGAAGAAAAGAAGCTAGGCTAACTCTCCTCTATCGAGAAGTTCTGAGCGATAATGCCAATGACGAAGCCAGCAAGATTATTGCCGATACTGGACGATGGTTGGCTATTCATTTTATCAAAACAGACGAACGTTCTAGAGCGTTTCGATGGTTCGAAATGTGTCTTTCAGTCTATCGAAAACAATGGCCTTTGAATGAATGCCTCATTCATCAATGTCAAACTTATTTTGTTAAAAACTTATTTGGCTTTCAACTGCAGATACCTGTCAAGACGGCAACAAGACATGATTCATTTCAATTGAATGATATTGTTTGTAGTGCTGGATTTACACGTCTGCTAACGAAACCTCTACTGAAAGAGAAAGTTGACGAAAAAAATCACCGGTGGGGTCAGCAAGATTTTCTTGAAGCAAACCATAGGAGCTATATCATCTAACACAAAGGATACTTATCGATTCTTTTTTTTCTCTCGTCAAACAGAAGTATTTCCGTTCAGCTCAGATATAATTTCAGCAGAACATCAATTTGTGTGTCATTCGAAACCACGTATTGCTACTGTTGTCTGATTGATCCACCGGTTAGAGAGCATCTCGTTCCTTTTGAACCCATGAAGAATACTGATCAGGTAAAAAGTTCGCCTATAAATTGCACAACTTTATCCGATCGAATTCTTTTTGTCAAGCACGTTTGTTAATGAATGTTCAAGTATACAGTCAGAAAGCTGAACCCATACCCGATTCCCGCAGACGCGACAGATCCGCTCAATTTACGCTGTGTTACACCAATGAAAAATCTCTGATACGCTCTATAGACTCGATCATAGATCATGGTTGAGATCTTCTCCTCTAGAGTCTATTGCGGTCTGTGAAAGAGAAAAAAGAGTGTCAATAATCGGAAGGTCTCATCTTCTATTGAAGCGACTTCATCGTGATTAAGGTTAATGAATGCGACTTCATCTTGTGTAATGGATGCGGTTTTTTCTTTATCTTGTTTAAGGATTGGAATTTGAAAATAGCCAGATTTTAAGTCTAATTTTGAAAAGTATTGTTTGCCGCCTAATCTTTGTAAAAATTCCTCTGCTGTCGGTTGTGGGAATGAGTCCTTTTTTGTAACAGAGTTCAATTTACGATAGTCGACTAAGAATCTAATACCACCGTACTTTTTCTTATGCAGAATCACGGGTGATGACCATGGTGAATTTGAGGGACAAATCTGATTGTTTATCATCATTTCGTGTATGATCTTCTGTAGTTCCCGTCTCTGTTCGACGATTTTGGGATATGGACGATAATTGATCGGGAGAGCACCTGAAGTATTAATTGTGTGACGGATAGAAGTTTTCGCTTGTGTGATTTTTGAGAGATCAAAAATTTTAGCATGGGATGATAAGATATTGGTGAAGTCTGAGACAATAATGACACATTATTAATTCTTGTATTAAATTGTATCATTAATTACTTTAATCGATACATTGCTTGAAGTAATTAGTGTGGAAACAGATTGATTGTAGTAATTAATCTGAGCTCATATATGCTGTTATGAATCAATGTGTATCGATATTAATTACTGCAATCAATTTACCGGCATCAAAATGCTCCAAAATTAGTTACTGAAACCAGTACTTTCTCACATTGATTAGCTTAATCAATATGTTCATCCTGCAATTAATGTGAAAGCATACTGCTACCACTAATAAATATTAGTGAAAGCATCTTAATCCTTGTAAATATGCCCTTCAATAGGTCATATATAACATTCGATCTAATCTAACCTTACATATAAATAAAGAAAAAAAAAACAATAATTGACGTTTCTCTTCTCCTTTAAAAACGCCCATTTTAAAACCATTTCATTGTAAAAACGCATTTTCAGTCAAGAGTCAGTGAATCGAAGATGAACGTTACTTGTTGTAATTTTACAAAATTTATTAACTATTTCTTATGTTTATATATAATTACAATTGGCTAACTTATTGTGCCGTGCAAACCGATTATCTAAACAATTTCAACTACGTATAATGCTGTTTGTTATGTACACCAGGAGCACTTCATGCCGAGGAGTATCAGTTAAGCATAATTCATGAAGAAAGTGGAATGGGTGTCAAGATTTGATGCACTTCAACAGTCTCCTTCGTCCTCCTCCAATTTTCTGAAAGTTTGATTAAAACCTGTAAAAAAATCACTGAGAAATCTGCCTGAGAAGCATCAGAAACAATATATATTTTCATAAACTTTTAAGAGTTTGTTGTCTACCAGTTTATCTGACTTTTGTATATCAAGATAGATTATTGACTGTGGCGAACATAACTGTGAAACCAGAAAATCTTAGAAGTGCATATTAGCAGAAATAAGAAAATTTCTTTATAGACGAAACCTCAACTGATCATAACTTAAAATCCGGATAACTCTGCAAGGAAGGCCTATGGGGAAGAATGGTTTTCATATTCGTGCTCAATATAGCAAACTCTACAAAGTATAGTATATCCCGTTAAGAAACCTGAGTAACACTTGGTGACCTTCCTCGTGAGTACATTTGTTACAAGTGAATTTTTTTATTCTAGCGACTTTGTATTTACTTCTTTTTTACTAGTATTTTCCATTTAAACAGGATAACTTTTTTTACCTATCTTTGATAGATGTAGAGGACATCTGCAGGACAAAGTGGGTTGTTCGATGCTTTTGAGTTTCGTATGTTGTGAAGGTGAGGTTGGCTTTTTTCGGAGAGTCATATTGAATAACCGCTTCGTGAAGATGCAGCTTCAGTCAAGAATCGACGAATCACAGATGAATATTAGTTTTTATCAACCTTCACATTATTTTCAGTTGTATCTGACTGCACTCGGGATTTGACAACCCTTGATTATCACCGCTACTAAACCCACAGGATTTTAGCTGTAGAGATCAATTTATTATTCAAGAGATATTTCTTTTCATTGAAGGTTATTCACATTTATTCGAAAACAAAGGGGCAAGTCATCATATGGAACATGTTGTTAATCATGCTCAAAATTCTGTTTTATGACGAGTTTGGCTCCGTTTTTGGTCGCTTGATCTTCCATAGTCTATTTAGATAAAAATACACTAATGGTGTCATCAGGACATTGTCCTGTCTACGGAAAGTGCGCTATAGAAGGCTGTAAAACACGTGATATTTATATATGTCGTTGTTGTAATGTAGAGCTCTGTTCGAAACACCTTAAACCGCATGAAGTACCGCTTAATCGACAAGCACATGATTCTCGAATCACTGAAATCGAATCTGTACTCTCTTTTGTCAGAAATAATGGTTTAATAGAAATAAAAAACTCGAACAAACATGTCAGGAACACCTACATAAAGCAAAATTGTTATAAGTCGAGCAAAATTATAAAGAAAAGCATACAATCCGAATCCAAAAGCATGTTGCTAAAAGTTTCGCAATAATGATGCGCAAGTTAAGAAGTGCTAATATATGATTTTGGAGTTTCATTTGTCTGATTATAGTAAAATATTGAAACCAGCCATTGACATTAATAAAATTGAGAAGCATAGTTGCCAAAAATTCGTGACATGAATGAATTACAGCCGAATCCAATTAGAGAAAAATTTTAGAAAACAAGATATGAATATTACAAAAATTTGGTCCACTATTAGCGGCAATGAGATTAGCAGCTTCAGAAAAAATCGGTATGATATGTACTATTATTAATACATACAAACATACAAACATATCGGCATTTTAACTCGATAAGACCCTTTCCTTTACAGTCAAGGAAATATTTTTCTCAATCGAGAAAGTACAAAGAAATTGATAGATAATTATCTCTTTTGTTGATAACGCTGACATGTGTAGAAAGTCACTGAATCTGCCATATTTTTGTATTTTTTTTCTAGCTAATAAATCGTGCTATTAAATTGATTTGCAAGTGTCTAAGTTCCTACTAGGACTGTCAATATATATTAATGATTTTTGATTTAAAGTAGAATCGCTTATTATTGGTGAAGTGCATTTAAAATTGTTAAATTAAAGTAGGAGTTCCGTGTTGTTAAGTTTGTATATTTAGTTTGATTACATAGACGATTGAATAACATGAGACGAGTGTCTGTGAAAAAGTCATATTTGTCATCTACACGTAAAGAAATGAATAATATTGTTGCGTGAATAGGTGAAAAATATAAATAACGGGTACGGCAGAGGAAATTGCCAGTTTTTGATAGGCTTTTTTCTCAAATTAGACTTGACCAGAAGGTTTGGTTCTGATGCTAAAAGATAGAGAATTTTGTGTAGATTTTATTGATATGTTCTTTTTTAAATAAGCATGTACCGTTCTTTTGTAGCATTAAAAGTATTGGATAGTACAAAAACAT
>CAJNOQ010008755.1:0-10884 GCA_905250885.1 Didymodactylos carnosus | reverse complement strand
TGCTTTACAGAGATGTCTGCTTCAGCTAAAAGTTCTACATTCGAAAATAAGCGATATTGTGCGCTGCGAATGCACATAGCATATCACCGGACTTCGAAATTTTCAAATGCGATTAGAGTCCGGGGGACGATGCTGTCTCATCATAGACCGTGATTTTGACCATAGTGCCATCAGCGCTCTTCGATAAGTAAATGCATTTTGCATTGTAGATGTTGCTGTTTGCTATCGATAAACTTTCGAATACCTAAATATTGACTTTTAAGAAGTTTTAGAACAAAGGAACTTTGTTTTTCTTAGTATTGTCTAGGGAGCAGAGTGCGATAAAAGAAGTCTTTGAAGGAAGTATTCGTGATCTAATTTCTATTTTCAAACATAAGACAAAAAGTCTCCGCTGAATTCTCTATCGAAGGGTGTATAAATAAACCAAATCTAGTTTTTACTGCAAGTCTCCCTTACAAACATCTTAAATATGTAAGTTTTACAGAAGCAATAGAGATCGCGTTATTTTAAGGACTTGTTGCATCTCTACTCGGTCAACCAGTCACAATCGGGGAAGGTAATATTCCTGATCAGCTCGACGCAATGAATCACAATATATGTAAAAACACGAAAAATAAAATCTGGTCAAATTTTGCTTTACGTGCATCTTACACCTATCTAGTTTTCTGATCATTGGAACATTCATTTACAATGCATTAGATTACCTGAGAGACCAGTTTTAAAAGTATGCTTCCCTTATTTTAAATTTTATTTCGTTACTAAGAAAATTCATTTTTTCTAAATCAGAGGCGAAGAAGCCGGTTTTCTAGATACAAAGCTACAATCTATGCCAGTTGCAATTGTAATTACGTTGAAGAATGAAAACGATCAAATATTCATTCAAATATGTTATTCTGGTCTGTTGTAACACAAGTGGATATGTCCGATCAAGAACGAATACAAAACGCCACTGAATGTAAACAAAAAGTCAAGGATTTGTATAGAATATTATAAGAACGATGTTGAACTATCAATACTACTTTAAAACAGCTAAGATTTTTTTTGTACACAAATTAATTCTGAATGACACATGTTATTATTTTAGCTTCGTATCAATAGCCAAAAACACAAATATCGGTCAGGTTAAATCATATTAATGTTTAAGTCATTGAGTATGTAAAGCTGAACAACTTTCATTACACTTGGTTGTTAAACCGATACTCAAAGAATTGACCATGAGACGTGCTTTCCATACTTGCTTTCCAAAGCATATTTAACAACATCTTTCGAAAAGTAGACCTAATCGTTGATCAAGCTGTTCGTGGGCTAACTGATAAATCTGTCTTCAATAACTGTTTAACACGAGGTGCTATACGAGTTTCTGTGATGAATACGTCAAACTACAGTTGTTATTCTATAGTCCAAAAATAATTGATCCAACTAACTCTTTAGTTAACATGCGAAACTGGTATGAGTTTAAAATGTTGAACACGAACAAGGTATAAAATAATTTGATTTAAAACCTGATATCTTCAAGTACAAATGAGACGAGTGTCCGGACGAAATCAAAATTCCAGTTTTGATCAGAGTAAAAAAAAGATGAGACTTCGGACAAAATTAGAGTTTTCCTGTATAAAAGAGAGATTACAGTTGATAAAGCGAACAGATTGATGCTCTCCGTTAAAATCAAGCTCACAGTTTCTCTTATTCAGTAACGAATCATATCCACGTTCTTCATAAAGTAAACCATAGCTAGTTTGACGTTAGAGTTTCTCACTTGTTTTAAAGATCTTTTTATATCTGTTATGCGGTCAGAAATAAATTCATCCATTCATACACTATACATGTTTAATAACAACAAGAATAAGTAGCGAAGGATGACGAACACACACTCACCTTCACTGTAATCGTATTTTGATCTCTTAGTTGTTTTAAATGTTCATCTTTTCTTCATTCTTCTTGATAATGGGTAGTTCTACAAACAAGGAAAAGTATTGGAGGATTTATATATCTAAAAGAGAAATAATAGTTACCGCATTTGCAACCTTTTCTAATAAGAATTATTCTCCGCCAATAAAATGACGAATTTTATCTATCGCAAAACAATCTTTTAATGACATTATTTATGAACGAATAATACGTCTCTTATCTCCACCGGTACATATATTCATAGTCATTGTTCCACGCCAGTTGAAATTTATCGATTACTCGTCATTGATTATCCAACTCCAAAATATATTTAATAATTGGTTCGATTGTCGGTAATGGATCATCAATGATACAAGTATTTTCAGACACATACTGTGTGTCTGAAAAACTACCATCGCTAAACCGTACACTCGGTAAAACGTGGGGTTTAGCGACGGTTATTTTCTATACCATGACATGACAAAATATCGAGCGGTAAACCGGTTTTTACATACATCGTTTTGTTTTGCAGCGGCCGTTACATATAAGCAACGCCAAAAATCGAAAAAGCTTGATTTATTTTTAGTTAAAATTATTTTTTATTAATTATCAGACTCATTGAGATTTAAATTTCGACTCGAGTCAAACTTTTTCCTATTTAAAGGAGCCATTCTGCGCTTGTAAGCAGTCGATAAAAATATTAAAAAAATGAAAGTTTCAACCTAGTTTCGAACTCATATTGTATGAGTTAACAATGAAAATACCGCCAGTATTACCGACCTGTGACCGACTGGTACCGCTGATACTGCACAGTAATTTGCTGGTTAAGCGCGCCGTATACCCTTCGGTCCCCGACGGTATTTCATCGGTATTGAAGACATGGGTGCTTTCTGTTTCGATAAAAACTGAGGCCGAACTTCAAAATAAAACTTTTCCGGTTACATATCATCCTCGAGCGCTAAACTAAATACTTTGCCACTCATTTTTTTTAATTTTCCTTTTAATTACATAGAAGAAAAGAAAACTGACACAACACAGGTATAAATAGATTGGGTCAATCGCCCTTATTATTCAACTGTCTCGTGGGAGGATTGGCATACACCTGCTGGACGTACACCATTCTTCTTCCTCTTCTTATTTTTGTTTCGTCCCTTCTTTTGTCCTGTCGTCGCCGTTGTCGTTATTCTACTACCATTTCCGCCATTACCAGCGCTAGTTGCTCTATCACCTACATCACTGTCATTACCTATCACACTAATCGATCGCCCCATATTTTGTTTGATTTGACAAATTGTACGCATAAATATTGTTTTTATCTGTGGCGTTAACAGTAAAGTTACTAAATCCATTACGCATAAACCGAATGAGACAAATAACAGACTAACATGATAAGATAAATAAAAGATATCGCCTCGTCTTATATTCTCATAAGCATAGAGAATCATATAGGGTATAGCTAAGCCGGTCAGTGTTGCCAATGGTAGTATAATACGCTTTAACATATTAAATTCACGATTTATTGTTGAGATGCGTTGTACTGTTGATGTTGCTGTTTGACATAGTACATATAACCATACCCAAAGATAAATTGCCATTAATGTTAGACATGGTATAGCATAACATGTAAACACAGCATACAAAAAGTACAGCGTGTCGGTCATTAATGATACACAGAAGTATTCACTAGTCGCACGTCTATACCATCCTATAGCAGAATAATAATAGAGAGAAAAAAAGTCGAAAAAAGAAGTCGCTTGCACACAACGGTTCGCTGATCAACTTTAAAAAAATTTTTCTTTTTCATCGGAAAACTAATGCAAATCCATCTCTAGACGGAAACTTTCACGTTGATCATGGGTCTGTCCTTCTTAACAACTAAAATCCAGTTTTCTCACCCACAGAGGCTTTTTTAAAGATTTCAAATAGTTAGATCCAGCGAGCAGTTTTGTGTCAAACGAGATATAAATCGAACACTTTGCGCTTACGAGGAAAGGTCTCTAAGCGTGCAATCGCTCTTTCCTTTAGCTTTAGTGGACAATAGGTAATCCGCTGCGCTAAATCCGACTCTGACATCGGTTTGTGCTGTTAGGCCTCCAGAGATCGGGTTTCTAGAAAACCAGCTTTTCAGAAACTCTAAAAAATAATCAGAATCTTTCTTAATGAGGCATTATTGTAGACCGCAAATTTCTAACTAAAATGAGATATCTGCCAGCTCTACACAACCTTTCTTTGCAAAGTTATAGAATTTACAAGATAAGCCCTAAATTAATTTCTTCTAATTTCTGTAGCTTAGAGCTGACAATGAACATTTAGGGCTTTTCTTGTAAATTCTATAAACTAAGGTGGTGTAGGGCTGGCAGATATCTCATTTTAGTCAGAAATTTGCGGTCGACAATCATGCCTGATTCAAAAGGTTTTGATTACTTTTGAGAGTTTCTGAAAAGCTGATTTTTCAGAAACCTGGTCTCTGGAGGCCTAGCAGCACAAACCGATGTCAGACTCGGATTCAGCGCAGTCGATTACCTATTGTCCACTAAAGCTAAAGGAAAAAACGATTGCATACTTAGGGACCTTTCCTCGTTAGAGATATTAGCCGACACGCCGCACCAAAGGCGGCGAAAACTTTTATGAGTCATCGCCATCGCTGATAAGGAAAAAGTTTAGTTTGAAAAGTTTTAAAAAACTAATTTCTCTTAACAGCTTTTGATGAATTTTACGCCGCTGCTGTAGAAGACGGATGGAATATGCTTTGTTTGCTGCCACCATCAATTAACCAAAACTTTTTTCGCGCCGCAGGCTGATCGTTTTGTCGACTAACGGCCCTAGCGACAACTTTGTTTTTCTTTCTCGAGAAAGATCAAAAATCCCTACCGAGGAATAAAGGTAGTACAGAGACTAAGCCACCCATAATCCACTGTAATATGATAACAATTATATAGAATACTGCACTTTTTTGTAGCCATCGTTTTTTATAGAAAACAGTTGTAACTAGACGATGAAAACCTTGTAACATGTAAGACCAATAGACAGCACATGCACCACTGAAAAGTAGCCATGCACGTATTGTACACAGTCGATCGCTTGGTAGATTTACACCACCATCCGGTTTAGTTAAATCGGCACGTAGCATGTAAACATAGAGTGCAAAAATATTATAACATTGAAATATACATGCACAACAGGAATTACAGATGAGTAAAGTTGAAATATTGTATAATTGACGACGATTATAGATGATAATTGATATAATAATAAATGACCATATGCTACCGATGACAAGTGAAATTAGTGCTAAGATATCAATGAAGATGTACTGAGCAAATGAAGATGTCATAGTTCTCACAGTTTTATTGTAAAAATGTGCGCTATTGTTCGAGAAGAAGACAATGATGAAGAAGTTTGATTGTAGTGTTTGCGTAGTTAAGAGAAGGTGGATTGGTTTTCGTTACTTTACAACAGTTTTTTTAGAAATGTTAAGTTACCAAATTTCCATTTTTGTCAACTTATGGACCATCGATTTTCTAGAATTCTAAATGTGCAGCTTAAGTACTTATTGAAATGCATCTACAAAAAAAACAGAATACTTATCGTCGCTATCGGATGCAGTTGAGTTTATTTGACGGCGTCCATTTCTGTCGGGGAAAAAACTGTCTATGTTTAAAGCAGCGATTTGTAGCTTTCGAATTTATTTCAGTCCTGTTAGGTGTGAGGGAAGCCCAACTTTTCCTAGCCAATTTCAAAAAGTTGGCTAGGAATAATCTAAGAACACATTTACTTAAAAGAAGTAATCGAAATTACTCTCTGTTGGACAAAATTGGAAATGAGAAATGTCGTTTTTTTAAGTCTTTCTTCCACATCTTTCGTTTTCTCAGAATCCAAGAAAATTTCAACTTTACTTGTACAGACCTGAACGATGATGCAAGAAAAAACAGAAGATTGTCCGAGTGCTGGGAAAAAACCGATGCAAATCGATCGGTTCGAAAAATCAATCAAGGATGAATCGGGTAAACCGGTTGGTCCGATGCTTGTTTTTCTGTCCGGTTCCAGTTCCGCAGTGGTTAGAGTAAAAAGGTAAAGATAAAATAGATTTCCACAATAAATGAGATGTTCTATCGGTTTATAAGACTTATGCACAGAAAAGTATGTTTTCTAACTTCCTCGAGATTTTGCATATTCATTTTGAGTTTTAATCTCCTACTGTTTTGACAAACAACCGTAATGTGAATTTTTCCCACAAGGGATAGTTTTCCAGATGTTGTTTTAGTATTTTCATAAAACGTATCTGATTTTACTCAATTTCACGGAATGAAAAGCTGGAAATCGTATTGTCAAGTAGAACAAACATTTCAGCCAAAATCTGTTTTCAGATATTTATACTCCAGAAAGCCAAAGGGTCCAGGAATTTTGACTTTAACCGAGTGTTCATGCTCATAAATATAGAATCGACTATACTGATTATAAATAACACTCACAAAGAAGGAAAAACAATTTTAAATATAAGTACAGCTATTTAACAACTTGCACTAAATTGCTAACTTTTAAATCGGTTTCGTATGATAAATGGTTTTGTACCATATCCTTTCATTAGAAAGGGTATCTTACGAAACCTTTTAACATAAAATCAAAAAAACCACAGAAAAAACAATAACTGCACAAATAAATATGCTTTTTACTAAATTTAGACGCGTATCCCAAATCTTTCAATCGCTCGTTGTAAACTGGGAGTGTTCTCGAGCACATATCCCGAAGTAGCACGCATTTTTACACATTTCTCTGAGTTTAGATCACTTTTTTCATATGACGATAGAATTAAATCAGCACAATGCAAGCTGGCAGGCTTACACAATAAAAGCCAATTTTCTTGATAAAGTCAATACCTTCTTTTATTTTTTAAGATGATATTCGTGTTCTGCGTTAAAAGCTGCATGTGGTACATGTGGTTTTGAAAACATCTGAGAAAAAAAGTTTTCTGGAATCTTGAAGGGCATCAAAACCTCATATGGAAATTTTGAGGAACTAAGTAGAGGAATATACTCCTGACATCACTACAACACATTTCTTAGAGAAATCGAATGGTAAGAAAAAAAATTTCTATCTTTCTTCGTTCAGGAGATAATACCGTTCAAATTTTATGTTTCCATCACACGAACATTTTTTCCACTAATTGTACATCAGATGCTAAGAATTTTCAGGCAGTCAAGAGACATTCAAGTAAAAAAAGATCCTTAAAATTCACAGCATCAACCATTTGGAAGCGTCATTGATTCTTCGCAATTTCTCAATGTTCCTTCTATTTGATCAATAACCGTTCCTTGATTATTATAAAATGTTGCAGCATATGAAACAGAAGTCGACCGTCCCGTATTTATATCATCACATGACAATACGATAGAAAGAAGTAAAGAACTGCTGTAAACATTTTTATTTCATTTTATTTAGAAATTCTTACAGAATTAATATAAAACAAAATCAGATTCAACCTATTCTTAGGTCATCAGCAGGCAACAGTGAGAAAATTGTGAACATTTTGATAACTTCGTTCTTGTTTCTTTATTCTTTTCTTTTGATGTATTTGTGTATACACATATTGAAGCGCTTCAATATGTGTGTTCTGAAAGAACATGGGTAACTGTCACAAAAACCATGTACTCTCAAAGTACATGAATTGATCACTTGTTCTTATCCAGAAACTCATAATGAATGTTTTACTATCATTGAACGCCTTTCCATATGTTAACTGTGAAGATAGCTTCCTTTATAATTCTTCTTCTCAAGCGCAAGTGTTTCGACATTTTGAATTCAGAGCTTAACACTGAGGATTATTCATTGTTTTGTTTCTTTCACTAAAAGTTAATTGAAAAATAGAGAATGCCATCTTGAAAAAGATCTAGAGATTATTAGCAAAAACAAATCTTGTTAAAAGATTTAATCATTTTTTTGTCAATTTTACTTTTTAATGCACTTTTAAGACGATGAGCATCTCTTGTACTCTGTCGCGCACAGAGGTGGACGATGGACGATTATCCTCGCCAGGTGATCCCTGCGAGGAAGACTTTTTGAAAGCCTGCTCAGGCACGGGATGATGACGAGGCAAGAACTACACTAGGCGAACCTAATATCTAGAATCAATAGTTGACGATTTCTCAAAACTTGATGAGGCACAGGGTGATGACGAGTTAGGAAGTTTGCGGGACGACCTCCGCAGGACGCTAAAGGTAGTCCATTGCCCACCTCTGGTCGCCCAACACTTTTACTTTTCTTTTCACGTAAACAGCATCGAAATAGGGGGTTGGATAACTTTCATTAAAAAAACTTTCATTACAGAGTTTTTTTCAAATGAAAGTAACGGAACTTTGATTAGAATGTCTCGTGCAAAATAGCTGTGACGTAGACCATCTGACGGCACAAGAATTTCGTTAAAATTTCAATGAACTTCATTTAATGAAAAGTTTTCTAATAAAAAATTGTTTAATGAAACTCCAATATCCCGGAATAGAGTCGTACCTGTGAAGTAATGCCTCTCAAAAACTACTTGTTTTATACGCTTGTATAGTGTTTCCATCAAACGCGAACCACTTTTAGAAATTTAAATTAAAAATCACGTTAGATATAATGACAAAAGAAATAATTTGAAATTACTGACATGAAATGTAATTCTTTTATGTAGAGAGAGTGTTAATTAAAAAAGAAAAGGAAAGGGATTATTCGTAAAGAAGAATCACTAGAGATTTTAAACAAAAACAAACCTTGTTAAAAGATTTAATCATTTTTCTGTCGATTTTACTTTCTAATGCACTTTTAAGACGATGAGCACCTCTTGTACTCTGTCGCGCACAGAGGTGGACGATGGGCGATTATCCTCGCCAGGCGATCCCTGCGAGGAAGACTTTTTGAAAGCCTGCTCAGGCACGGGATGATGACGAGGCAAGAACTACACTAGGCGAACCTAATATCTAGAATCAATAGTTGACGATGAACTAGGCGATAACGGGGTAGAAACCTTTCGGCACGATCCCCGCTAAGTAGATTTCGCAAAACTTGACGAGGTACGGAGGGAAGACGAGGCAGAAAGTCTGCGAGACGATCCTTGCGTGGGCGCTAAAGCGAGTTCATCCCCTACCGCTGGTCGCGCAACACTTTTGCTTCTCTTTGCACATAAACAGCATTGAAAAAGGGTCGTACCTATGAAGTAATGCCTCTCAAAAACTACTTGTTTTATACACTTGTATAGTGTTTCCATCAAACGCGAACCACTTTTAGAAATTTAAATTAAAAATCACGTTAGATATAATGACAAAAGAAATAATTTGAAATCACTGATATGAAATGTAATTCTTTTATGTAGAGAGAGTGTTAATTAAAAAAGAAAAGCAACGAAGAGAAGAAAATAGTGTTGTCCTGAGTGTGTAAAGAGAAATACCTGATAATCTTTTTAACATCTGTAGCCAGATATATAAACTTGTATCGAATAATGGTGGATACCTGATAATCTTTTTAACGTATGTAATTTGTATAAACTAAAATAAATAAAATTAAAAAACCTAATAATAAAATATTAGCATTTAAAAATAATAAAAAATATAAAATATTATATTTTCCTTTAATCATAATAACTTATTTTCAGTCGCAACTTACACCCAACTATGTCGTCATCCAGCTCATCGCCCTCGACGATGAACAACGATTCAGCTCCGACTCAGACTGCTGAAAGTTCATATATTCGTCAAATAAAATTCTATGTCATACTACTAATAGAAATTCCATCGATTTTCTTAACAGTATTGATTTTATATTATTTTCTAATTAGATCAAGAAAAAGTTTAAAAAAATTACATAATCACGTTATTATTGCAATGTTAATAATTAATTTTATAATTACTTCAACGGAATTACCAATTACACTCTCATTTCTTCACCATGGAATAGTTTTTCCCGCAACTGATGGCTTCTGTAAATTTTGGACATTTTATAATTTCTCATTACAAGTAACAAGTGAATTCTTAATGACATTTGCATCAATTGAACGACATTTGCTGGTATTTCATCTACATTTAGTTAATGGTACACGTTTAAGACGTATCATACTTCATTACATACCGTTAATATTTTGTCTTTCATACGTATGGATCTTTTATTTTTCTACAATCATTGTCTATCCATACTGTAAGAATTCATTTAGTTATACGGTAATGCTATGTGGTTTACCGTGTTTTGAATTTACAATACCCTTGGGAACATACGATTGGTTTGCCGATAATTTAACAACAGCCGCACTAACAGCTTTGTTTAGTTTACTGTTACTCCTACGTTTTGTTCTACAACAACGACGTATGAAACGTACATTTAAATGGCATAGAAATCGTAAAATTGTTTTACAACTGATAACAATAGCTACACTTTATACAATTTTTTGGACACCACTATCAATTGTAGCTCTAATACAGATTATATGGATACCAACATTTTTACAAGACTTTCAAACGGAATATTTATACTATTTTCCCTACGGTGTATCACTATTTTTCCCGTTTGTTAGTTTAATATGTTTACCGGAAAAGTAGTATTAATACTTCGACAAGAATGCAAGTGTGATGGAAACAGTGGTGTTGGTGGTCAACAAGTTACAAGTGCGAAAACAGCTGATAAACGTGTAACTCGAATAACCAGAGCACAAATATTACCAATGAATACGATAAAAAGTAATTTACATTAAAAAAAGGATAACATGTGCATAACATTTTCCTTTCACGTGCTGTTGTATAGTATTCAATCAAGCTAGATATTTACTGAATGTTGTTTCTCGATACAGCGACATTACCGCGAACGACATTACCGCAAGACAATACCGCGAACGACATTACCGCAAGACATTACCGCGAACGACAATACCGCGAACGACATTACCGCGAACGACAATACCGCGAACGACATTACCGCCAACGCCAATACAGCGAGCGCGAGTACCACCCTAACACATAAGAAGATTAACACGAATCC
>CAJNOQ010008754.1:0-10884 GCA_905250885.1 Didymodactylos carnosus | reverse complement strand
AAGAGTGAAAGAAAAGAGACATGGACACAAAAATGAGTTACATGTCTTCCACGATAACTACATTTGAAAAAAAGCACAGTGGACAACCATGTGGACATTAGGTGGAACATTGAAAGTATAGTTTTTGACGATTCAGATAGTGTAGTACTTGACTGAGACTAAAAAGTCGTGACTTGCCCATCTCTGGAAATTAGTTTGCAAAAATTCAAAGGGATCCCAACGAGATTTTTGCGCCGTATAACGTAACTCGTCGCGCTGATTCCATTGTTCACTAATTTCATCCAAATGTCACACAGTGGGTAACTAAGCGGACATTAGGCCAAAAAGTCGATTTCGAGTGTTTTAAAAAATAAATAGTCCAAAATGTAGCCCTTTAAATTCTCTATCCAATGGTGTATGAATGTCTATTGTGAAAATGTAACCCTAGATCAGAAACGAGAACACAAAAAACTCGAACATATACGACATCTATACACAAAAATAAGATTTTTCACTTTTACAGGTATGTTGTGCGATTTCAAGGCTCATATTTGGGATCTACATTTCATTAGCTATCTATGCGTATCAAAATTTTAATATTTATACACGAAATTGCGTAAGTAAACCTCATGATTTCTCCTAAACATAGTCCACTATGACAGTACCTCAGTAAAGTCGAGTTCCACATTTTTCCACACCTCTAAGATGGCATTCCAATACATCAAAATGTTCATCAGAACATACTCTACCTA
Organism: Didymodactylos carnosus; assembly: GCA_905250885.1. NCBI lineage: Eukaryota > Metazoa > Rotifera > Eurotatoria > Philodinida > Philodinidae > Didymodactylos > Didymodactylos carnosus. The sequence continues at coordinate 10,153 of CAJNOQ010008754.1, read as the reverse complement.
TGGTGAGCTCACAAAATCTCACAAAGTTTCCAAAAAGGTTTTATGAATTTTTGAAAAATCATAAAGTTTTCGAGGTATTTTGAGATTTTCTCCACTAAAACAGTACTTTTTCTCAAAAACAATACCATATTCGGAATCAGCGTAAAAAACTGCATCGAATGGTGTATAATTTTGTTTTATTCATTGTGAATCCGGGTGGAAGAGAAATAAGGGAAATATAGGGCATAGGTGAAAAAATCAATTTTTTCGACAAAAAACTTTTCTCATCGAAAACGATTTTTTCAATTTTTGGTATACTCAGGGAGTTGAGGGGAGTGATTTAAAATATTTTTCGACGAAAAAAAGTGCATGTCCGCTTGCTCTATAGAAAATTGCCCACTGTGTGTCATGTGCATGTGTGGACAATTAATTAACCTAAAAGCTTTGTTATTGCATTGAATGTCACTTCTATCCATTGTACAAGTATACCTCTACTATGAATTATGAAATCGATCCATACAAGTCTCTTGGCTGATGCACCCCTGAGCTCGAAAGTCGATAGAAAACAAGAAAAGCCTACTTTGTAGCTCGATTTTCCCGTCCGATACTGTTACAATTAATTAGAATTAATTTTCTTCTTCTTATTTCAGTAGCTTTGAGCTGATAAAGAACATTTAGGGCTTTTCTTGTAAATTGTAAAACGACATAAGTTGCTCAATCAATGATTGAGGTTTTGGCTCAGGATTTTACCATAAGTAGAGGCAACATATATCGGAAGATTCACAAAGTTTTTTCGTTCCGACTTCGTTAGAGCTTTTTGTAAAAGCGCTAAACATAGCCTTAAACGATACTTGCATAAAAGTTAAATTTGTGATGTTTATATCTTGGTCTGGGAAGTTAATTAAGAGCTCGTATTTGCAGCATAAGTAGTCGAGGTCGAATACTATCTATATGCAAGAGCATATGCAAAAATAAATTTTACATATGTGCGAACATGTACACACAGGCTGGTAGAATTTTGCTGAAACAAACACTTTTGCGTAATTATTTTTAGCTTAAAAGCTTTGTTATTGCATTGAATGTCACTTCTATCCATTGTACAAGTATACCTCTACTATGAATTATGAAATCGATCCATACAAATCTCTTGGCTGATGCATGCCTGAGCTCGAAAGTTGATACAAAATGAGAAAAGCCTACTTTGTAGCTCGATTTTCCCGTCCGATAGTGTTCCAAATGTTGAAACTATAATGCCGCCATAATCTATAGACCCTTAATATGTCATGATGGTGGTTCAGAAAATTCTAATCAAAATGAGACGTCTTTCAGCTCTACACGCTCTTTGCAACATTACAAGAAGTCAAGGTCTTGAACGTCTTGTAATTTCGAAGCTGATGTTCTTGATTGACTTGCTACGATCGCGAGATTTGTCGTCTTTATACAGGTAAGCAGTCGTTTCATTCTCCGCTTTTTCTATGTCATGCATACGAATCGACTTGATGGTCGATACGTGAACTTTCGACAGACACCGTGGATACCTCATACACAGTAAGAAAAGGCCAAGGAAGAATTTCTTTGCAGTGTGGTCACATATTAGAATTCTTTCTCAGTTCAAGAGAAGGCGACGACAAATATTGCCTTCATGGATGTATCGGGGAAAAACCCACAGAAACACGATACACGTCAGAAACAAACTGAGAACGACAACAGCTGGCGTGTATCAAATGATATAGGAGGTTTGGGTACCACGTAGTGGCGCATGTGAATATACCAATGAAAAGAATAGACTCGTGTTTCAGTCTCCTCTCAACCGAATATGAGCGAGAGCAATTATCTAAAGTCCAGTTACAAAAGAAACATATGCCTGGTCTGATTCTATCTCGTGCTATCTTACTCTAGCTTCTGTCTGTAGCGATTATTGATCGTTCAACTTCTGCGCTATAATCCTACCACGAATATTGTGATCCTTTCTCTGTGCGCATATGTGCCTTTCAGAATGAAGCGAAGACAATTTTGGAATCGCAAACGTCAAAACAGTCACCGTGCTGGAAAACGTAGCCAAGAAGCTCATCAGGATGGCCTAAAAGTCACTTTACCGAGAAACGATTAAGTATCTCCACTAATTGTCATACCCGAAGAGCTGATTTTTTTACCAATTATAGAGGGACATTCACACTTTAAACTGAAACCAAAACAGTTCGGGTCAATCTTTGTTAAGTACTACTATTGACCTTAACCCTTTACCCCCGGTTGTCCACGCCAGTGGAAATCAGAAAAACATTTGCGAAAAATTAGGAAAGGATCTGATCGAGAAACTTCCAGAACACTTTTTGTAGCAGACCTTATGGACTATCGATTGCCATCGAAAACTTTCTTTTTCACCGTGCTTACTCAGAGATACGTAACCATCACGATCAATGACGTCGAAGAAACACCATCTTGTTGAGAAAGTCATTTGCTGCTTTTTAAGCAGTGAAGGTTTTCGCTTCTTGGCGTGTGATATATTTTACCAAGGATCTCCACCAGCGATATGCATAGGACCTAGAATTTTGAGAATGGTTCAGGAGGTACAAATGTGGTGACCATATGGTGACACCGCCATGGTCACCCGCAAATTTCTACAACGGTGGTGTCGTGATTTTCAAAAATGGACGACTCAGGGTAACGAATGTCTCAATTAGGGGTGGCACATTTTCTTTACTGATGCGTTACTTTACTGAGTAAAGCAACGCTTTCAAATATCACCGTATGAGTGACGAACAACCGAAAATGTATTATTTTATCACCTTGCGGAAAATGCGACTAAAGCGTTACTATATTATGCGTTACTGGTAACGAGTAACGCATGCGTTACTGCGTTACTAGAAAATTTTTTATCATTATCATAAAGGGGCACCGCTTTCGATAAGGGCTCCTGTCCTTTGTCTTCGTCTTCCGCCACAAATTGACGGGGTTGTTTTTTCTGCTTTCTAGTAGGACGACTAGAAACTGTGGACATATTCGCTGCCGTTGTCTGCTTCTGATTCCGATCAACGCCGTTATCGTTTTGACCGTCGAATTCAGCTAGAGCGGCAAACCTATTATCGCCCAACAGCAAGTTTCCATTCGTAGCCTGAGCAGCTTGAAATCTATTTCTATTTCGACGTTGACGTCTCAAGAAACTTTTTGTCAGTGGTGGTTTCGAGGTTACCATATTATTCGGCGGCACTCTCCGTTGCTGTGTGGAGTTCTTATGATTATGACACACTGTGCTGCATATATAACACCCAAACGCTTCTTTTGCATATCTTTAATGACCGGCCTCACCTGTCTAGATATTCTGAACAACTCAGTTTGCAGAGAATTTCACGGGCTATCCAACGGCATTCTTTTGAAAAATGTATAGTTTTTCCTTAAGACAGAAAAGCCTTCAAAGTGAATATTTACGTCGACCGTTTACTTCGACTTTGCTCGCAAAACTTTCGGTATCAAATTTGTGTATCCCAAACTTTTGATGGTGATTCCAGATAGTACACTGAGAGTACTATCTGCTGCAAGTACTCCGATTTCAACGTAAGTTCATAACAACGAGATCGATCGCTCACGAAAGTGCTCCATGAAGCTCCGTTTCGTTCTTGCTGTAAGGTATGGGTTGAGAGGTATACGTAATATTTGCATGTCATTATAGGGTAGACATCAAGTACTACGTACCCTGAAAAAATCACGGTTTCATCCCCACCCATTCACGAGAAAAACGAATTTTTCCCGCCTATAACTTCTCGAACTTTACTCCAGCCGCAAAAATTTCATATCTACAGAACGAAAAGTTCGGGAAGCCTAAAAGTTTGGATTTATAGATTTTCGAACACGATCTGTTCATGAACCTCACTACTCTGTGCAGCACACCAAAAAATAAAAGAGGAGAAGGTCGTATCTACAACACACCTAATCTTCTAGAAAGAGACTGCTATAAAAGCACTAATGACACGCAAGGGAGAATTGAGTGTTTATTTGGTTCTAAAGATTGATTACCGACCGGTTTCGCTTTTATTAAAACAAAAGCTCTTCAGGGTATCTAGAACACGAATGCAAACACTTATGATAATAAAACAATATATATGTAAAAAAGGTTCAGTAAAAAACAGTAGAAAAAACAAAAAAACAACAAAAACAAAAACGAAAACACGCACAACACAAAAAAGAAACCCAAACGACACAAAAAGAGAAGCCAGGTTAGCCTTCACCGCGGTCGAGTTCGAGGTGTGCCGCGCCGCCAATTCGTCGAGATCGCTGACTCCGTCGTCCGGCGATCGGTCTAGAAGCATCCCTTCTTCCGTGGAATCGGCCGAAAAAGATTCATCGCTGACACGGTCTGGGGTCCTTGCATCGGGGGACTCGCCGGAGGAACCTTCCGATATTTCGCCTCGTGGCGAAAAACACCGGCATGGTTCGATAGCGACTGGCTCTTCGACAACATGTCGAGGGGTCGCTAACCGAACTGATGATTGCAGGTCGGGCGGTTTTTTACAACTGCCACTTCCAGTTGCAATACGCACCTCTAGCCGCTGACGTCTCCGGCGGCGTAGAGTACGCTTTGTCGTACGTTCTGGTGCACAATCGGGTAGTTGCCGCCGATGTAAGTGCTTTAGTGGCACTGAAGGTGTCGACAGGTGACTGATTGAGGGCCGAATTGTCAAATTCTGCTTGTATGCCGAATCGACGAAGGTTCGACCACTAGCAATCGGGCCGGTCGATGAATTTCGACTCAGACCTGCAAATCCTGAATGTGTCACCTAAATCGGAGTACTTGCAGCAGATAGTACTCTCAGTGTACTATCTGGAATCACCATCAAAAGTTTGGGATACACAAATTTGATACCGAAAGTTTTGCGAGCAAAGTCGAAGTAAACGGTCGACGTAAATATTCACTTTGAAGGCTTTTCTGTCTTAAGGAAAAACTATACATTTTTCAAAAGAATGCCGTTGGATAGCCCGTGAAATTCTCTGCAAACTGAGTTGTTCAGAATATCTAGACAGGTGAGGCCGGTCATTAAAGATATGCAAAAGAAGCGTTTGGGTGTTATATATGCAGCACAGTGTGTCATAATCATAAGAACTCCACACAGCAACGGAGAGTGCCGCCGAATAATATGGTAACCTCGAAACCACCACTGACAAAAAGTTTCTTGAGACGTCAACGTCGAAATAGAAATAGATTTCAAGCTGCTCAGGCTACGAATGGACAAGTACCGTAGTAAGGAAGTAACTCATCTAGTTACTTCGTTACTAGTAACGAGTAATTAAGTGCGTTACTCTACCTGGTAAAGTAACGCCGAGTAACCAGTAAAGTGCCACCCCTATGTTCAATGTCGCATAGATGATGACAAAATGAGTATTTCGGCTATTGGTGTATCATGCAATAAAAGTTTAACGACGCAACAAAATTTTTTGAATTTTTTTTCGGTTCGATTCGGTTTGGTTTCACAAAAATACGAACCGATCCCGTCACTGATGCACAATTGAAAAAAGATTATTAGTTTTGAAATAGCATTTTGTCTATCAATGAAACCAATGCTGCTGTGTCCTCTTTCTTCTGTTGAGAACACAGCTCAATGCAAGCCAACCTTACTAAATTATTGTTTAAGGTATTATGATCGGTCGGTGAATTTTTCAAATCAATTTCATGTTTTTTCTTCATATACTGTAACGCTTCATTGAATTTACCATCTTTAAATAATGCATCAGACAGATTGCTGTAAATTCTACTCAGCGACGAATGGTCTGAAGAAAGTGAAATCGATTCAATTTGAAGAGCTTTCTTCATATATTCGACTGCATTTTTGTAGTCTTTGAGATCATTGTAGACTATGGATATGTTGTTATATGTCGTTGCAATGTCTGGATGATTATGTGGAAGATTATTGAATTGAATCCCAAGAGCTTCTAGATACATATCTAATGCTTTCTGATACTCTCTTTGTTCGTAATAGCACATTCCAATATTATTAATCGTCTTTACAGCTACACTTGGCTTGAGGATTGTTGCACTTGAATATATAGCTAAGGCCTTCTTGAAATATGATAAAGCTTTATCAAAATCATTTTGTTGAAGATAGATGGTTCCAAGATTGTTATATGTCACTGCTGCTCTTGGATCTTTGGACGATGAATGTGGCAGAATGATTTCAAGTGATTTTTCATAGTGTTTGATTGCGTCTAGCTCCTTACCCATGTGTCTGTACATTAAGCCAAGATTGTTGTGTACGTTTGAGAGTGCGTTGTAGTCTTCCTTAATTTTCTGATCTCCGAGTAATGAACGATAGAACTGCGCAGCCTTACTGTGGTAACCCATCACTTCCATTAGTTGTGCCAAACTAATTAAGGGATAACAATTAATTATGTCATTCCTCATATACTCAGTTAGTGTTCTTAGCTCTTTGTCCTCTTCACCAGTTAGTTTTAGTTGTACCATCCAAATTCCTTCACCATTTTGACATATCGACAATATTCGGAAAACTGCTCCCATTGTGAAGAGAATTTCGTTTTCGTTTTCGTCAAATGCACTGTCGGCCGAAATATTTGCATATGGAAATTTGTTTACACTCTTATCAATAACAATTTCAAACAAAATGCGTTGCGAGTTAGAATCTACGCCGCTACCACCATCTTCACCCGCATAGATGCTGGCCAGATGTTTAACACAGGTTGTTGATAGAAAACTACTCACGGAAAAGAAACCTCCTTTTTTCTGTAGAATCTTTTCATCAAATTCTACATTGGCCATCAGCTGCCCCCGATAAACAATTGCCACGGTGCGATCAGATGTATCACAAAGAATAGCAATTATTTTCAATAGTTGTTGTTGTGATGCGTGTTTTTCTTTGAGTTGTGAGTGAAGGTCTTTAATGTAGTATCGTAGTGGATAAAGTGTATCAATGTCGTATTCCCTCAATGCTTTGTTTAACAGGCGATAGAGGAATGTGTCACGCGTATACCAGTAGACAGCGCTCGAAGGGATATAATAATCTTCAAATTGCTCGATATAGTTTAATTGCGATTCATCACCATCATACTTTGTACGGCAAAATTTGATCAGTTCCTCCTGAGTCGATGAAATTTCAATTAAAATACCTTGTAAGAATTGTGAATACATAAATTCAGCCTCTTGTCGCTTTGTATTATTTGTATTATCAGATGATGTCGAAAAAGGTACTTTACTAGTGGTGAAAGCCGTTTCGCTTCTAGTAAAAGAGTCGATTGTAGAAAATGAACTGATAGTAAATGCATCATGTAAAAAATCATTTCTTCTACGTCGTTGTCGTTGTGTGCTGAGCAGTTTACTTAACGTATTAGATAACAATGTTACATCCGTGTAAACTTCATGCACTTTCGTCGAGAATTGAACAGGTTCTACAATTATAGTGTTTGGATATAGAATATAGATTGAGTCAATTTGTAAAACTTCAGTCATTTGTTGTAGAAGTGTGTCAGAACAGGAAAACGGTGTGCTGCTTGAAATTATTAGTAGTACTTTACTGTCATCGATTTTCATATTCATAATATAATCGATGCATTTGTTTGAATCACGAAATGTGAGTAAATAAGGATCGATCTTGCATAAAGACTGATAAATCGCAGCCGCACTGTTAGTTTTATCATCGATATGTTCGACTATTCTATCAAGCCATACAGTAGCAATGGAATTCTCTGCCATTTTTTGTTAAGATTCTTACTTGCGTCAAGATAAAACTTCTCGCTTACTTGCCTCCGAAAGCTTTTAAAATTCATGAATAGTGTCTTTGCGAATACGATAATAATAAACTTGGTTTTTTCCAAGTAAAAACTCGATGAGTCACACTTATTGCATGTGAGACAGAACTGGAAAAAATACAAATAAGACTTTGATCAAGTTGCAAAGACTAGCGAGAAATTATTCCTTTAAAATTTTTTTTTTCATTCTTCCTTCACCATGTTAATGCATTATGACTGAAAGCAACACGAAGCAAGGGGAGAAAAAGAAGGGTGGATATATGTTTGGGGGTGTGTTCGATAAGATGATTCGAAGCTATTTTACGACGATCATTTCGACCTTGCTGAAGAGTCATCATCAGGTAAATTTAGAATGAATACATCTGCATTGGGATATTCTCTCAAAATTAAATTGAAATCTATAAGAGCCAATAAAAACTCTCCAAATAAATGAGAAGATAACAGCGGCTTGAATGAACATCTTTTTTATTTCGACGTTTCGGCTGTATGGACGAGTTCTCACACAAACAAACAGAAACACAAGCACAAGCAAGAGATGTTACACAGAGAGACGGACATCGAGGGGAGAGAGAGCAACAGAGAGACAAGCAGTTCGATGATTAGAGGGAGAGAAGGAGAGAAACACACACGTAGAAGCACACAACGAGGAACGACATGAATTTACTTGACCTGGATGAAGAGAAGCGAGTGAGAAAGGGCGATACGATCAGCCGAAACAACACATGTTTGGATGCACAACGGGATGAAATTCCGTCATAAAGGATATTTTGACATTTTTATTTAACTCCATCATCGGTTATGAAAACCAGTTATCTAAAAACTGAACAACTTTCACGTAGAATATCTTCTTGTCTCACTGCTCAATCTGAAGAAGCACCCTAAATGCGATAAATAAGTCCATTTGTAGAACTTCCGCCACGGCCTCCATTTCTCCAACAACTTTTGTATGGCTCAACCAATTATAATGGAACTTTTTCTTATTAGTAGAACTGATGGCTGTCTACCTATGATAAGAATTTCACACGGTTTGCTTTCGCCGTTCTCGAGTTACAAATCACAGAATGCGAAAATATGAAATTTCGTCAAGCTTGACTATAACTAGAGATGGGCCGTAATACGTAAACCTCGAAAGAAAGGAACGAACTATTATTCGTTATTCACTATAGCAAATGTTTCATTGATAACGAGTAAAGAATATTCGAATAATGATTATATGAATACAGGTCAGAAAAGAAAGAGAAAAAGAGCTCAAACGTACGTAACAAGCGTAACATTTGTTTCATGATCATAAAAATAGACAACCGAATAAGTAGAAAGCAAAGCGGAGAAGAAGAAAAATGAGCTGCCCAGTACGCGTTTCAGCCTTGCTCAAGGGCTGAGAGAAGAACTGTTGATTAGTAACATTGGTTAGTGGCGTATGTCACTTACCCGATCGTCATCGTCTGTAAATGTCGAAAACAAAAATAGTGGAAAGGAAAGCAGAAAGGAAAATAAAACAAGAAAAGAAAGAGATACATATCTCTTTCTTTTGTTCTCCTTCTTATTGTGTAGAAGGGCACAGTTTTCTCAGTCAGTTCGTAATAGTTGAAGCGGTCATATATATATTTCGTGGTCAAACATGAATCTAGTAAAAACTGTTCGTGAAAAATAAATAGGAAGAGGAGAAGCAGAGAAACGTCACGATTTTGACATTGGAAAGAGGACACTGGGTCAGTCTGTATTCTTTAGTCAAGTTTTTTGGTATTGAAAAGAAGATACAAGTACAATCTATGTATACTTGTATCATATATAGCACGTTTTACAAGTTTCTATAAGTAAAACTGTTGAAAAACCTTTTGCTATCTATAGCAACAGACTTGATGAGACACGTTCGCAGGGATTCTACCCAGCAGGCATCTCGGCATTCACTGAGCAGATAGTAGGGAAAGCAGGTAAGGTTAAGAAGGCTACTAACATCTCACGTTTGTCAGTCGTATACATAGAAAATGGAAATGGGGTAGTCAGTTTTGCGTGTTTCTCACAAATAAACATAAAATGTACTCGTGGGGGGAGGGGGCAGGGAAGTTGAGAGTGAGTAGAGAAGACATTCAGCATCAAGTGCTAACAATGCGTCATAGTTTATAGACATTTCGGTCTACATGCGACATGCTTTGTTAGAAAAATCATGTATTCGGTTGTCAGGTAAACCCTAGTATTGGTTATGCGGGCAATAAATTTTCCGTTTCATGATCATAAAAATAGACAACCGAATAAGTAGAAAGCAAAGCGGAGAAGAAGAAAAATGAGCTGCCCAGTACGCGTTTCAGCCTTGCTCAAGGGCTTCGTCAGCTGGGCTGAGAGAAGAACTGTTGATTAGTAACATTGGTTAGTGGCGTATGTCACTTACCCGATCGTCATCGTCTGTAAAATGTCGAAAATAAAAATA
>CAJNOQ010008753.1:0-10886 GCA_905250885.1 Didymodactylos carnosus | reverse complement strand
CACCAAGGAAGGTCTTCTACAAGAATACCACCAGAACTGTTCACATGTAGACACAAGGTAATCCTAATAGTACATTCCTCAGATGCCACCTCAGATAGCTGTCAGGTAAGTATATTATCAATACTGCTTTCTATTGTATAATGTCATAATCGAAATGGATGTGAATAATAATGTAGTAATAATTGGAATCGGGAATTACTAGCATTCGAAACAAGATCGTGAATAAAACTTGACAAGATCCTGGAGATTCAGGATCCTGAAAGATTCTTCCAAGATTTCTGAAGGAATGAACAGGACTGAGACTAGGATAGTTTAAGCATTTGACTATATGCAAACTAAATGGGTAACCCTGCATCATGTACGATCCTACGAAACATAGGAAATCGTTTGGGAACGTGTAAAATGCCGTGAAATCGAATATAGAATTACTAGGATTTTGTCAGAGTTACATTGAGAGAGATTTATATCTTGCTAGAAACAAACCCATTAAAATGTTTTTCAAAAATACATTTTCTGTTGTGATCAATCAAGAATTGTTTTCTTTGACCACTGGATATTAGATAATGAATCATGCTAGTAACTGTACGTGAAGTTCTTTTAAGATTGCTTGTAGTGCTGTATTAAGAGAAATGCGTTTCGATGCATATTAGTAGTAATCCAGCTGCTCTACTTTCTGCGACTTAGAGAGTCTGAATTGAACCCGATCTTTATAGGAAAAAGAAGGATCTGAAGTAGCGCATTTTGCTAGAGATCACTTTGAAAGAGCTGGATTTAGACTGCAGCTGTTCCACATCATACGAGTCTGTTGGTTTTCGTCATTTTAATGAAAAAAATTAGAAAGCATCTATAAATATCAATAAAAGATCGAATACTGTTTCTAGACCTATTTCTTTCAGTACAGAACGGCCGGTTTAATGACAAGACAACAGTTCTTTTTCTTCCTTTTTACAGTTGTTATTTTACTATGTTTAGACAGGCGAGGGATTTATCACAGCCTTTCTCTTTCTCTATTACTAATCGTTCGTTCAGTTATATATGCTACTTTCTTGAAGAAACGTCAACCAGTAAAGTCTCTATCTTATTCATTCCTCTATTTTCTTTTCAAACATAATTATGATAATTACAGTCGAGAAGAATGAAATAGTTGAAACAAAATTGAACGTTTAAAGTTGAACAAGGGCAATTAATCAGGAAGAATATTAGTTAGACATTAGCTGCCGGCCCAATAGCCCTAACACATGCATGGGCATTAAAATGTGTACGAGAAACAAGATCTCATATATCTCTTGACTTCTTATTATAAAGCAACATAAACATTCAATGCACAGCTGATCACCTGCACAATTTTTCACCCGTGTGTGGTACCGCGCGGCGCATGGGTAGAATAAAATTTACTCACGCTGCAGTTTGCAGGTTAGCAAAACCATCTTTTCTTCTGCACAGACAGAGATTGAGGGTGAGAAAAAGTTTTGTCTAAACAAACTCTATTTTTGCCACTTCTTTTGTGTCACTATTGTCAAATATCTGATCTGTGTTTTGATTATGGATCTCGTCCATATTCTTTGCTTTTTGGATCCATTTTATTCGACTTATTTGTCGGAAATTTGCTCTCTATAAATAGCTTTGTTTCCTATACGATACAGCTTGTTGACAATATGAAAATTAATATAAGCGTCCTTGTCGCTACTTTTGGTGAAAAGCTTGTATTTATATACAAAAAGTTTCACATTATCTGCGTCTTTCAAATATCAGCGAAGCAAATGAATCACATACTCTAGATGAGATGGGAGATGGAGCACAGGAGTACAACTTTGCATCTGTACGGGCGTTCTTTTTGCACTGTACCTTGGGAACCGCTTGTTTAGGCAATGTAGAATGCAAGAAACCCAGTAGAAGTCCATTTGATGCATAAAGACCTTTCCGAGTTGTATTATATTGGGTTAAACATGGATCAGTTGGTGTCAATCCTAATGTGCAGTCTTTGTTAATTCGATTGTCACCTGACATTTTTAGAACATATGGAACTTCTTGTCGATCTTGCAAATTTAGACCAACACCTGGTTAGTGATGAACCATTTTGATTTTAAATTTTTTCAGTTTCTCTTTGTCTCCAATTCCACTAAGCTGCAATAATTGTGGAGTACTGAACTGCCCACCAGATAAAATAATCTCCTTTTTTGCATATGAGGACATTCAACTATTACAAAATCAACTTAAACGGGCGTCCGATACTATATCTGTACTAATTCGAAAACTATTTATCGTATAAATATATAATCTAATGCTATAAGTGCGAATACTGGTACGCCTTCAAACTTTTTCTACTTTCCTAATCTGTATCTTTTTTTTTATTACAAAAGTGGTTTTGGGCGGATTTAGAGCAACTTTTCTAGAAGCCTTGAAAAACCCTCAACTAATAGTTTTCCAGCAGACAGCTGTGTAATTAAAATTTTTCGAAGACACTGATTTGTAGAGCGAACTTTTCTAATCAAAATAAGATTTCGCACAACTCTGTATGACCTTGCGTCAAAAAGTTACAGGCACTTAGAAGTCCTAAAATTGAGTATTTTATACAGTGTTTAATACAGCGTTTTCACTACATTATAGTTACATCAGAAGTACTTCCCAAGATTTTTAATAGCGGTTTGTCGTAGAGTGTTCACTTTTTTCTGTTTTAAAGAGAAAAGGAAACTATATGGTCTAACCGACACCGATTTTTGAATTAGGTCTTAGTTTTTTATCAAACTGAAGGTTTTTAGACAATTCGGAAGGAGTTTTCGTGTTTTGGAGGTAGTTGGTTGCCTGGAAAACCAATAAAGGCTTAACTGAAAAATCGGCGTCGGTCAGACGATGTGGTTAGGTGTCTAGCTTGAAACAAAACAAACCCGAACTCACCAGCTTACATTAAAAGATCTTGGGAAGACTTCAGGGCCCTTTTTGAACCTTGACCTCTGGAAAACTCTTAAACGGTAAGATTTGGAGACAAAAATTTTTCATTCCCGTAACTCATTAAGCCTAACGTTTGTTGAAAGTTTCATCAAGATCGGATGTACGGTGTTGGAGATAATTTCTGACGGGAGGGGGACCCTTAAATACAATTTTCCTACAATGTCAGAGAAGCATTCAACGCATGGCGATGGGAGGACAGTGATTGCAAAGATGTGAATGAGTATTCTAAACAACCTTCGCCATTTAATCACTATACTTTCGCCAAAATACACACAAGGGTTATATTTTTCGATAATTCTCCAGAAGGCATAGTTTAAAAGCCTAATCACCCTAAACGCACAGAGATCCTTGAACTTCACAATACTTTCTAGAGTCTGTGTTGGCACAAAGGCTCTTGTACAGAGAACGTTGCAAAAAAGTAAGAATCTTTTGAAAAGTAAAACGACGTTTTAACGACAAATAATAAATTCTTGGGCTCAATTCATCTTTCAGCGCAGGACAAAATGAACAGTATATGTGTGTGTATTCAAGTCTCGACAATTCGAAATTATAATGTGTATGCTTACCCCGTATAATAATGCAATTTTTCAGTAAAGATAGAGCTATGAAGCTGCCAAATAGTACTGTATTAAACAACAAGCTTTATAATCAAAGAACAATCAAATACATTCGGAGATATTACTAGCATATAGCAAGGCAATTTCCAAACTAAGGACAAAGCAGATATGCTAAAAGATGGTTTTAAAAAAATCAGTTAGATATAACGTGTGTTTTCGAAGCTTTTATCTGTTGTTTTGTGAAACGTGATTTTGAATTCACATCAGAACTTAGGAAACATCCTTTATCTGTAATGCATCGTCTTTTTCACGATGTTTTTCGACGATTAATCGCAATGTTGACTAGCCTGTCATCAGCTGCTTTTGTAGCAAAAATCACCGATTAATCGTTCTTTTTATTTCTCGTTTTCTTTTGTACTTGAGCTTTTGTATAAGTAACATCAGATTTGCAAAAAATTATATTTTTGGCTACTAAACCAAGTATGCCATCTGATTTTGATGCCATTCAGACATAGCAGTACAAGTATCTGTTACAATGTATAAATAGAAAAAAAAGGGAAAAGATAAAGACACTGAAATTAAGCTCAAAATTAAACAAAATCGCCGATTTTAAGTATATGAGAAGCCTGGAGTTGAGAGTTGGACCGCTTTAACGTTGAGCTTCATACATGCTCAGATTAAGAGTAAGGAGCCCTTCTTCGCCCGCAAGTAGCATTCATCTGCGATTCATGGTCTCTTTGCTAAGAATCCTTTCTATACCTTACACAAGGATTGATGCAGCAAACGGCAATCACATGAATTAAAGGAGATTCGAACAATTTTATTCTCTTCTTTAATATCACCAAATCTCGCGCCTCCCTTTGATTATCGTCCGGAACACTTAAGAAATGTGAATTGTCCTCTTCGATGGACTGATACCGCATGTACTTACAATCTTAAAATCGCTGGTTTATTGTATTAAAAGCTGCATCTCCATTTTATCACAGGAGAGTGCAATTAAGTTGCTGCAAATGTGACTAATTCTGTATGTCTTGTACATCCGCCTACGGCACTTGCCCTGGGATAAAGTATTCTTTGATTTATGGATTTATTAAAGGTATATGGGTGATGGTCCCATCGAATTACGGCATCATCTTGAGCGAATGCTGCAAAATTAAGAATTGTAGAATTTCTTGTGTTGTAATCTGGTCCAGCTTCTATTACAAGCACTTTGAAACCGTTTAAAGCAAGTCGTCTAGCAACTGTACCACCACCAGCTCCAGAACCAACAACGATAAAGTCATATACTGCATCTTTCCTTTTTTTTGCGCAGTTTATCGTATCAGCGATCGAACCAAGCTGGCAAATTATACAAATTAAAGAAAATTTTTTCCCATTGATTAAAATATCCCTAAAAACATTATGGAGATAAGATCAATGACAGTGTAGAAGATCAAGATTTGCAGGACAAGAAATTTGCAAGGGATGCGAAATAAAATGGCGTATGATGGAAAAGTGAATGACTTTTTCTACAAGTACAAACGTTTCATAAACCTACTTGGGTTATGGATCGGCGTTAATGTTAAACTTCAATTATTAAATTATAATTGTTTCGCCACTGTACCTTTATCCAAGATTAGTTCTGAATAACTGGAGATAAACAAAACTGGTAAGATCTATAAAAATGCACTTTGCTTTTATAGTCAGATACGTATGATCGCTTTTTTGCTTAGGGATAGACAGAAAAAAAAGAGAAAATACTAGTCTCAACAAAGCATTACATCCTCATAAGCTCAACGTTAAAGCGGTCCAACTCTGAACTCCAGGCTTCTCGTATACTTAAAATCGGCGATTTTGTTTAATTTTGAGCTTAATTTCAGTGTCTTTATCTTTTCTCTCTTTTTTCTATTTATACATTGTAAAAGATACTATTTCTGGGTGACGATTTGATTCAATATATGTGTGACCAGTCAACCCTTTATTATGAAGAAATCACAACAATGCGCAAAACTGCGTCTAAATCTGTAATTTTTATCCATATTACTTTCAATCAAATGAAGAAATTTTTGGGTCTAATTATTTAAATGGGCCAAACAAGACATGATTTCATCAAAGATTATTAGTCGACGGATCCTTTTAGTGAAACACCAATTTTCCCAAAAGTAATGAGCAGAAATAGATTTACCCAAATATAGAATTTCAATGATAATTCTGTGATCCATTAAATAGGCTACCCATGTCATCAGAACTGCTAAAATATCGCTGGTTACCGCAGCGGTCACCGTTGAGTATAATGGGAGGTTAACCTAATGGGCATGTGAAATTACCGCACAATCTACCGAACCGCGTAGTATACCGGTCGGTTGTGCCGGCGGTATCAAGCGATATTCTATCAGTGTGAGCAAACAGTACAGGAGTTCGAATCCAGTTCTCAACTTTCTTTTCTGTGCAGTGCACATGCAGCACAATGAGGTTTCCGAACGGGGAAAGCTTGACTCAAGTCAAAGTGCAAACTTCGACGATCTCTATACTGTGAAAGAGAAAGTTTCATCTGAAAAATAATTGAAGTTTTTTAACTTTTCCGCGTTTCTTATATAGACTGCAAAACAAAAATATGTGGATAGTTTCGCATCTTCTCTAGCACAATTGAAAGATATGATATTGATCAACTTTATGATATGCCGATCTGAAAAGTACTCAGACTATAACGCTCATTGTCTATGCAAAATTTTGTTGATGAGTTTAAACTTGCATAATTACAGGTAAAATACAGTAAGAAATCTCTTATCTATATATTTTTTTCAGATAATAAGTAAAACATCCGTGGACATTTAGAAAAAAAATCGGATTTCACTTTTTCTACTGACCATTGATCATTAACACTTAACGGACGAAGCTATATATTTTGTACGAAGCAAGCATGAATTCTAGGCTAATTTTGCACTAAAATGGGGTAACAATAAAAAATTATAACTTCCATTGTACTTGTTTAATTACACTGTAATTTTCGGGAATTGTTACAGATTGAATTTAATATTCGTTCATAGTGTGCAATCGCTGAAAACATTCGCCTTTATGAAGAGGCAAGGCACAGAGTCCACATATATATTTGGTTTCGCTTCGCTTCTTATTTGTGGTACAAATCCTACATTGTCTTGCAGGATACTTCGTTTTGTCGGCTCCTACAATAACTTGGATGCACTGGTCTTTAATATTTTCAGATGCTCTTGCCGGTGGATCTTTATTTGGGGTCTGTTTGTAACTTATATTAAAGCGTTCTCGTCTCTATATAAATTTTCGTCTTGTTCATTATCTCTGATCCAAGCTCTCGCCACCTCTTTGAGAAAATTTTTATAGGTCATGTTTTTGCGTGTGTTGGCTTTGTATATCTTGTATGAATTGAATCATCCACAACTTATCCAAAAAAGGGTTACTTTTTTAGGTCACTTCTTTGGATTCCCTAAAGATGTTATCGTAAGCCCAAAACTTATGGCACATGATACTGACTATTCCAATGAGATTATGTTTGCTAATGCTAGAAGTATACTAGCACCGGTTACTAAATGTCAAAGTAAATCGCACTCTTCTCCCTATATTAAATTTGAAGCTCTGAGGGATTTCCCAAATGAAGAAAAACCGCTTGGGGTAGTTGAGACATGGTTATCGTTGGCAACACTTGATAACCAGAAAAAAGTTTTGGATATCAAACTCCCTTTCGACTAGATAGAAATGTGGGAGGTGCAGGTGGTTGTGTGTTGTACGCTAGAGACGATGTTAGTATCTTACGTTTCAATAATTTAGAACACAAAAACCATGAAGTAATGGTTTTTTCACTTACTCTTCTAATCATAGTAAAATAATGTTAATTCTCTGTTATCGTCCTGAATATGATGGTATTTTGTTATTCACAGAATTTATTGAAGAACAGTTGGATAAATGTAGACCGATTGGTATGCTATTTAATTCTATTTTGATGATTGGTGATTTCAATGCACATAACTACGTATGGAGTCCGACTAAACCATCAACAGCTGAAGGTATAATTATAGAGCAATTGTCACGCGGTCTCAAATTTCATCAACTTGTGTCTGAGGTTACTAGACCGATTAGCTCCACTTGTCTTGATCTGGTCTTTACAGACAAATTTGGGTTTTATTGAATCCATTTCTGTCTTACATAAACTGGTATCTAATTGTGATCATAACATTATAAAGATTAAATTAGACCTTGGTCATAAAAGTAGGTATTCATTGCAACGAAAGATCTATGATTTTAAACAGGCTGATTGGAATTACTATCTTCAACTATCTCCTCTGTTCCATGGGAAACAATCTTGCGTAATTATGCCATTGATAAAAAATTTGTTGAGTTTGAAAAGATGCTTCGCGAAATTGTTGTTAAAGTAATACCATCTAAAATGATAAATATTAAACCTTGTGATCAGCATTGGTTTAATACAGCTCTTTGCACGTTATATAATAAAAAGTCATTTACATAAAAAATATAAGTTAAATGAAACAGAAGAAAATAAAGAGAAACTTAATGATGCACAAAAGCAATTTGAAACAGCAAGGGCAACTACCAAGGAACAATTTATCGAAAACATCAGTCTCTCTCCGAATTTATCGATGAGATCTTGGTGGAATAAAGTTTCTAAATTAATGCACCGTACAAAATATTCGTCGATTCCTCCACTCAATAATATAAATAACGAGTTGGTCACTGATAGGACTGAGAAAGCTAATTTATTAAATAACTATTTTTCTTCTGTGTGCACTATAAATGATAATGACGACAATGTAACACAAAAACAAAATAAAACACATTTTAAATTAAGCAGTATAAAAATATCTCCGCTTGACATTGAAAAATTTCTATCGAGATTGTCGTCGTCGAGAGCTACAGCTCCTGGTGTGTCAAATAGAGTATTGAAGGAGTACGCATCCTCCCTTTGTTTTCCTTTGGCGTATTTGTTCAATATGTCGTTAAAACATGGATACTTCCCTAAGCATTGGAAGAAAGGGTATATTCAGGCAATTTTTAAGTCTGGTGATCACCATCAATGTGAAAATTATCGTCCCATTACTCTACTTAGTGCTATATCTAAGGTACTTGAGCGTGTAATTTATAATCATCTTTATGAGTATCTAATCAAAAATGATTATCCACTTCTCAAGCTGGTTTTACAAAGAAGAATTCTATTATTCTTCAACTTATTGACATAATACATAGTATAGCAACAGGATTTGAATGTCAGAAGAGGACTCGAGCTGTTTTTTTGGATATGTCTAAAGCATTCGATAAAGTGTGGATAAAAGGATTGTTATATAAGTTAGATTGTAAAGGTCTTCTGGTCTTTGTATAAATGGTTTGAATCTTACTTAATAGATCGCTTTATATGTACAATGGTTGACGGTTGTTTTTCTAACCTTAAGCGAATAAATTCTGGAGTGCTCCAAGGAGGCGTGTTGGCCTCGTTATTGGTTTTGATATATATTGATGACATAGGTTGTCTGAATGGTATACAAAACATTCAGTCGGAAATCCGTTTGTTTTCGGATGATGTATCACTATTCCATGTGCATGAAGATCCAGTTAAAGCGGGTGAAATAATAAATAATGATTTTAAATATATACACAAATAGTGTATTGCATGGAAAATGAAATTAAACATTAAGAAATGTAAATCCATGACATTCTCTTTCTTTGTAATCAACCACAATCATAGAACACTTGTTGATGGTGTATCAATAGATGAAGTTACACAACATCACCTCGGTATGATATTATCATATAATCTCTCATGGTCACCACATAGAGAAAACATCATTGTTAAATGTAATAAAATCTTGAGTATGCTACGTTTTGCCAGAAATATATTCTCCTTACATGTATTAAATACGTTATATAAAACACTGATCTTAACAGTTATCTGCTATGGTGATGTAATTTATTCTCCCCACTTAACAGCTAGAGATTATCAAAAATTAATTTCCTTTCAGTACAAAGCAGGATGTGTTGTTAGCGGTGCAACACGAGGTTCCAAACGAGAAAATGTTTTGAAACATCTTGGCTGGTCGATTTTAAATGATACGTTTTTTATTCACAGAATGATATTGTTTCATAAAATTGTGTATGGACATGCTGGTTTACTATTGAGAAATTGTCTTGATTATAATTCATCTAACACACGCTCAAACAATAACTTAGTTTTGAAGGAGGAAATATATAAAAAGAATATCTCAAAAAACACATTTTTACCCATATCTGTGAGAGAATGGAATTCCAAGAAAATGGATACTTTGATCATTATCATGTTGCCAGACAAGAAATGCTAACTGAGCTTAAACTTGGTCCAAATCCCTCCTTGTTCGATATATTTCCATCCGACACGCGTATACACACTACAGTACACACTTACACTGTTGTAACATCTTATTTAAAAGAAACGCATAGATTTTACTAGTTTTTTGTTTTTATTTTTTTTATATCGATATTTTTTTTCTTCTTCTTTCTCTTTCTTTCTGTATTTCTTTTTATTCTTTTTGTTTTTCTCTATTTTCTTTATTTCTAGTGAGAGCTATAATGTATTTTTATACGGTTGAACTCACTTAAATAAATAAAGTTTAAATCAAGCCCAAAACTGGTCCGTTCTATCGACACCTTCATAAATTTATTATATTCTGTAATAGATCTTTATTTGCGGCCCGTTTGTAACCTGTATTGAAGCGTTCTCATCTCTATATTTGTTTCTACACTAGTTACGTCAATCAATATATCGATTAAAGTAATTAATGCGACATTGATTACAGTAATTTATTATATTACGGCAAGCTAACGAGCATTTGAATTTATAGCTACTTTTCGTTTTATCTCATTGCTTCTTTTCTACATAGTTTTCCTTGTTGCATATAAATTGTACAAATGTGTAATGGTGATTCGTCGAGTTGTTCAATCGGACAAATCTGTAATGGTACAGGTATATCACCACATCGAAGAGTCAACCCAACAATAACCTTCAGTCTCACACCATCACGATCAAACATTCGAAATAACGGTTTTATACCGTTAATGTCATTAAAGCAAGGGGGAAATAGCGGACTCCTGGACTCCTATGGACTCCTATGGACTCCTGGACTTCAGGAGTCCATAGGAGTCCAAAGGAGTCCTAGGAGTCCAGGAGTCCGCTATTTCCCCCTTGCATTAAAGCTGACAGTTAATCAAAATGAACGACAGTTATGGCAGCAACATCGAAACGGACTGAAATGGCTAGAATGATGGGATAAGGCTCTTTTTTAGGATTTTTCTTTTCATTATCATTCTTTTAGTTTTTCATTCGTGCAGGAGCATTCATTCTCATAGTGATGGAAGATGTATAGAAATATAAGTCTATCCTCCGCC
>CAJNOQ010008752.1:0-10886 GCA_905250885.1 Didymodactylos carnosus | reverse complement strand
TTCGTGGTTTAGTACATCACCAGGGAAAAACGTAGTTCATAAATGATGAAATTGGATGCTGTAATGAATCAGGGCTCTAATTAAACACTAGAAATGGGTGAGCATGCATTTTGTTTTAAACGACTGACGAGGAAAGGTCCCCAAGTGTGTAATAGCTTTCTGCTTGAAATCTAGGGGACAATAGGTAATCGACTGCGCTAAATCCGAATCTGATATTGGTTTGTGCTGCTCGTCCTTCAGCGATCGGATTTCTTGAAAACTGGATTGTCAGAAACTTTAAAAATTAACCAGAGCCTTTCTTAATGAGGCATGATTATAGACCGTAAACTTCTGATTAAAATGAGATATCTACCAGCTCTACATGACTTTTCTTTGCAAAGTTATCGAATTTACACGAAAAGCCCTAAATCAATTTCTTCTTATTTCTGTAGCTTTGAGCTGACAATGAACATTTAGGGCTTTTCGTATAAATTCGATAACTTCACAAAGAAAAGTCATGTAGAGTTGGTAGATATCTCATTTTAATTAAAAGTTTACGGTCTACAATCATGCCTCATTAAGAAAGGTTTTGGTTAATTTTTAAAGTTTCCTACAATCCAGTTTTCAAGAAATCCGATCGCTGAAGGACGAGCAGCACAAACCAATATCAGATTCGGATTTAGCGCAGTCGATTACCTATTGACCACTAGAGTTCAAGCAGAAAGCGATTGCACACTCGGGGACCTTTCCTCGTGAGTACAGTTTTTACCGAGTGTTTAAAGTTCACCAACATTGTCATTTTTTGAAAGAACTAAAGAAAACAGGTAAGGAAGCTAAGGAAACGGTTATTCATATTCAATGGCCAACAGAACTACATCGGGTCAATAGCAACCTCTTTTCATTGAGATAATGAGCAGCTAAGAAAATGGAGCTAGGGAACACTTAGACCTTGATCGGAACTCAACGACCTAACAAACGAAATTTCAACCCTTGCGCACTGTTTCCATAGCACATAACAAAACAGTTTAACTAGTTTACTATGTAATTCGATAGTTGAGATTATACCAGTGGCTGTATGCAGGCTACTTGGACCTAATTCAGTCTCCATGTATGGAATCTCAAACGCCGGTTGACGTTTGAGCGACACCGACATTTGAGGGGCTGACACTTAAGTGACCGATATTCGTTTATAAACTCTCACTACTACCAAGTTAGTATTCAACTTATTCAAGTTCTCATGCCACTTCTATACATGATGTCCACTGAAAAAGAAAAATGCAACAGTTGACTCTGTACCTTTGCAGATAAACGGACTAAAGTGAGCAGCATATAATTGTTTTTTCCTATCGGGTATTCTTGAATCGATTCTTTTTTCAGGACGAGGATTTTTCTGGACACGGTTTGTCACTTTCCGTACCCAAAAACATCTTTTGACTGTTTTGGGCACGGTTATTTATTTGGGAACGGTAATTAGCTGAAATGGGAACGGTTTGCCAATTTCCGTGCCCAAAAAAACCGTTCGTCTTATTTGGGCACGGTTTTCCTTTCTGAAACTCGGGAATGCTGCACTTCATTCGCTTGTAAGCTGTGTGCCACAACGTCACACCAGAAACTGTATTACTAATTTCTTTTGAATTTATTCAAAAAAGAAGACAACATTTAGTAAGCGCGTGCTGTTTTCACTTTCTTTCGACGTCCTCTATGTCGTTTCCCTAAATCTTGTAATCGTGAGGGATATGACACTGTGTAATAGCCAAAATGCATCATGGGTCCCAATGCGTGTTTGCGGACGTACTGTTTCAAGTTTTGTTTGCACGAACATATCATGGGCATTGAGACGAGTCTGGCAGCGTACATCCAAGTGGAAAAAGCATCAAAACTTTGCTACGGCAACGTTTCCAGTTGGTGTAGCCAGAGATGAGGAGGGAGCCACATGTATATGGCCGTACTAGTACAACAACCGACTTTTGTCCAAATTTTGAATCCATTTATGAGCATCTTTCTCGTGAGAATGGTTGACAGTGGGAAAGGTTAGAAAACCGCGTTTGGCTGATGCTTGTGACCATTTGACAAGCATTTGCTCAATCGTTGCCAGAAACGCAGACAGGATCAGTTTGTTTCTGAATGTATAGTTCTGTTTTATCTTCCCGTTTAGGGATTCAAGACCGTTGTTCATCGATGCCACGAACGTGGCAGCTCCTTCGTATCAGAAAGGCAGTTCTTTCACCCACTGTGTCTCAAAATAATTTGCGAACGCGACTATTTCAGATTGTGTCTCCATTTGGTTAACAATAGTGAAATAGCTTAAGACAGCATCTGTAAATGACAGCTGAATACTAACAATGTCACGTTCGACGGCTGGCCGCCGTGCAACTGGCACCATTTTTCGATGATATCGGCACTTTTTGATTACATGAAACCAGCACATTAATGGTCGTGCGTTCGGAAATTCCGTTTTTGCAGCACAACTGATCCCTTTCCACCGTCGCCCATCAGATATTTAACATCGTATGCTGAACCTGTCGTGTTCAGCACTGTTTGTTTTAATGTTTGAAACAATCGAGCATATGAACTAGCAGCATCGTCTGTTGAAATCAGAGCGATGCCATAGGGGTGAAAATGGCGGTCCGCATCACTACAGCCAAACACCAGCAAAGGTAGTTCTTGCCAGGTCAATTTGAATGTTGCGTCAACTTGAAGTAGATATGGCAGAGCACCAACAGAGATCAGCTGATACAGTTTCTGGTGTGATGTTGTGGCACACAGCTTACAAGGGAATGGAGTGCAGATGTTTCTGGGCACGGAAAGTGACACACCGTGCCCAAAACAGAATTTATCCCTTTTTCCAATTTCTCCGTTTCTACCATGCATTTTAATGGATCATTCTTATTACGAGATATATACTTATTAAGAACGAAGCAACTATAACTCATTCAACCGAATACAATCAGTTTACAAGAAAATTAATTAATTTTTTCACCATTATATTTCGGGCCACCTTTCTCTACTCAAAATGATACACTTTTATCATATCGCGTTAAGGTTATAAGGTCATATAAACCTATATGGGTCATACAGACCTATAAGGGTTATATAGACGTATATCCCCTAGAACTCTATTTAAGCTATACAACAAAATATAAAAGTATTAACGAAATATAGATTTCGTGCAGAAAAGATATCCACATGTTTCTTTTCTCCTCTTCTCTATTCAGGATGTACTTGCGTGTACATAGAGCCAATAGATACAGTAAGTTTATGCAAATAAGACGTATATGTCGCAGTAGAAATTAAAATTCTACTAGTTGAAATTAAAATTTCATTTTCTACTAGGAGAAATTAAAATAAGCGGCGATTTTAAGTTGCACTAGACGGATGATATGTAGAAAGAAAAGAAAGAAAGTAGAAAAAGTTTTAATGCTTAACCTAAGCTTCTCATAATAGTACCAAAGAAAAAAGATAATATAATATAATATGAAATGGAGCTATTTTATTTGAAACTTGATGAGCCTACGAATCTTTAAGCGGCAACGGACGGGGTGCTATAAGAACGAGGATTGGCCCCATTTCAGATCATCCCGAAAGGTATCTAGAATGAAAGGGCGTACAGTTTTATAGAGTTCTACACCTTTGGTTCCCCTTCGGACCTCATATCTGTCAGAAAATCGATCAGCTTTGAACAATAGCTCCGCGAGCTCATTCCGAGGCCGTTTTCGGAATTTTCTCAGAATACAACAAGTTTGAAGGAAAGTCTTATATACCATTCGATGCAGCTTTAAACGGCGAACAAAACTATCTATTGCTCACTTATTATGTACACTGCGAACATTCACGTTTTTGCAATATTACTGTTAAAAATGACCTTTTCAGCATAGTCCACTATAGTATTTCTGTTCTTTCACCATCAGAGAACTTACATTGCGGTCTGTGTTATATATCCAAGGAAAGCTCCTTCGAAACTCTACAAAATGGCTGGTGATTCATTTCTAGGTGAAAGTGGAAACACTCACTTTTTGGGATTTTACTACTGAAGTGTGATGTTTTCAAGCATACTGATGGATAATGTTTGTGTTTTTATCATGAAACAGCCTAGGTTGTGGTCTACATTATATATCAAAAGAAAGCTCTTTCAAAACTCTAGAAAATTCTATGTAATTCTTTTCTAATCGATACTGCGAACACCGATGTTTTTGCAATATTACTGTTAAAAATGAGCTTTTCAGCATAGTGCATGATAGTATTTCTGTTCCTTTTACCACGAAAGAACCTAGGTTGTGGTCTGTATTATATATCAAAGGAAAGCTCTTTTGAAACTCTACAAAATGGCTGGTGATTCATTTCTAGGTGAAAGTGCGAACACTCACTTTTTGGGATTTTACTACTAAAGGGACAAGTATACTGATGGATAATGCTTCTGTGTGTTTATCTTGAAAGAACTTAGGTTGCGGTCTACATTATATGTCAAAAGAAAGCTTTTTCAACACTTGACAAAGTGGCTGGTAATTCATTTGTAGCTGAAAGTGCGAACATCATTTTTTCGGATATTACTACTGCAGAGTGATGTTTTCGGCATCGACGGATAGGTTCGACCCGTATAAAACCTACCACCATTTACATCGACCTTTGACGTCAGTGGCAAGACCTGTATCCTATTATAGAGCTCAGCAAGCTGAAGTGAACGGTAAAACCCGCAAGTCTCTAGCCTAGTTAGAAAAAAAGTTATAGGCATTTTACTCTCGCAGCGAAAAAATGCATTTTCTGGCGGATCTGGCCTAATTTTGAGAACGTCTGCTGACCACATTCCTTAACGTAGAAACTTGAACTTGGTATCAAATGAAACAGCGCATCGAGTTCTGTATATTTCGATGAAGAAAACTTATGCTAGACCTCAGGGCCGTGATTAAGAGATTTCTGAACAACCCCGTTTTCCAGAAAATCTAGTGAGCTTAAAATATCTTTCAGAAGCTTTTCATCGATATTATTCGATAGTCCCTTCAATTCTTCACGAAATGAGATGTTGGCCATTTTTCTACGATGTTGTGTGAAAGTGCCATAGAAAATACGATACAGATCAAAAATTCAGCAAACAATTCGAGACTTGCGGTTTTTACCGTTCACTTCAGCTTGCTGAGCTCTTTAATACGATGCAGGTCTTACCACTGACGTCAAAGGTCGATGTAAATGGTGGTAGGTTTTATACGGATCGAGCCTATCCGTCGATGCCGAAAACATCACTCTGCAGTAGTAATATCTGAAAAAATGAGTGTTGTCACTTTCAGCTACAAATGAATTATCATACTTTGAAAAACTTCTGAACACACATTTTTATAAAGTTCTTTTAGAAAATAGAAATGTTGATTGATTTATGATAAAATATACAGAAAAGAAAACCCGTCCTCAAAGAGTTAATCTCTTGTTCAAAATCATTTGGAACTTTCATTTCTACTTCTCTTAATTTACTCATATATATTGTTAAATTCTCTTTTGAACAATTATCATTTGTTAGTTTTTTCAATTGATCTATAATTGTTGCAAAGTCTTTATTAATTTCCTGTCTATTTTTATTGAGTAATAGTTGTAAAACATTTCGTGATTTATTTGCAGTTTTCTGACTAACCATCATTTCAAAAGAAATGAGCAGTAGAAATTGATATTGTTATGGCGGGTAATCTCAAATGTCGGGTATACTGAATCAACAAATTAAGCAATCATAAGTGATGTGTGTCAGATAACAGACGCAAATTAAAAAGAATAGTGACGGTTTAATATTTGCTCGAAAATAACTTTTTTGGTAAATATTTAATCTCTTATTATTAATAAATATAGTTATCATATTTCATCAGCATAACTGTTTCTGTTCACGCATACACCCAACACTCATTTATAGAAATATTAGGTTGCACATATTTAGTGTTCTACACTTGACATCTGGCCGAAAGTAAGTCATCTTTCACATTAAAATGTTGATTAATGGTTTGGTCAAATGTATGAAAGGATATATAACATGTAACAGAATCGACCCTCTCGATTTTAACAGAGAATGATACTCCACTATAGTTACCACCACTACTTAGCTGAGAAAAGTTTACTTTTCAAACAGTAAGTTGAACAACACTTTTTCATGTCAGTTATACATGCAGTCCGAAAACCAGCGAATATCTCAGCAAGAAAACATTTCTGAGAAAAGCTTTTCCTTGCAAAATGCTAAAGATGATCAAGCTAAACATGAAACAGTATGAATCTTTGAGTTATATCTCTCAAATACTATGAAAAAAGCCACCATCAAGAAAATAATCATAAAAACTCGGAACTCTAGTAATACGTAACATTTTCTAAGTCAACTTGACTATGACTGGAGACGTGTTACAGTGCAATTGATAAGTCTTGATGAGACCTACATGGCTTGTCCAGCTAACTCGAGACTTCGCTGATTAAGTTTTTGAAAAAATTATTTTAGAGTAGAATTGAAAGGAGCATATTGATAGATGCAGTTTTGGTGCTAATTACGAATCTTACATTATTTTTTGAAAAAAATTTAACTTTTACCACCAGAAATCCAGTTTTACATGTTTTGAAAACTGTATTTTCAATTTCCTCATCTATACACTTTTCCTAATAAAAATGGAAGGCCACAATAATCGATAGAGAATTCGATTCTCTGTAAGATGGTATGTTTCTTTTGAAGTTTAGACGCAAAACAAGCTTCTTAACAAAGTTTTAACTCTTAAGATTCTCACACAATTTTAAGAAAGTGAAAACACTTTTTCAGCTTTATTTTCAGGTTAGGCTATATTAAATGCCCAAAACTAAGTCCGATGTGAAAATGAAACCCATTGAGCAATGTTTAGTGCACCAAACTTTGTTGAGAAAAAAGTGTGTCACAGCGTCACGACGATAAAACACAACTATTGAGGGATGGAAAGCTCTTTGGAAAGATTCTTTTTTAGCAATCCGTAGCTCGTTTACTCCTCTACAAACTTTGCTCGCGGTAATTTTTATTAGCTCTTGTAAATTCGCAGTAAATTAGCTTTTAATGAGCAGAACTTCGAGTTTAGGGCCCTTTTTGTCACAGCGTCGCGCGCCGAAAAGCGGTTTTAAAAATTTGAGTCTTTAACCACATGCCTTTATTTTAGACCAAAAGTAGAGTATGGCGAGCTGCGTCGACTGTCGCAAGAACTAAGTTTCTAGCTCTTACACTTTTCGAGAAAAGCTCAAATTACTGTGTCAAAAATGTCATAGCGTCACGCTTGGACAAGCCGTACAATACTGCTATAGAACACTCTGAATGAAAAATACTTGTTTGGCGAGATATAGGCCAGATACTACCAAA
The DNA here is from genome assembly GCA_905250885.1 of Didymodactylos carnosus. Taxonomy (NCBI): domain Eukaryota; kingdom Metazoa; phylum Rotifera; class Eurotatoria; order Philodinida; family Philodinidae; genus Didymodactylos; species Didymodactylos carnosus. The sequence continues at coordinate 3,577 of CAJNOQ010008752.1, read as the reverse complement.
AATGTTTTGTCATGCTTTCAGTCTCAGTTTTTCACTATCAGCAGAGAGTTGACCATAGATAGTTCTAAGTGGAGTTTATAGCACTGGTGAAGCTCTACAACGTAGGATATAGAATAAAAGAAGTTAAAACTCATTAATTTAAAGTTTCGAACTGAACATTCAATTTTAGTTTGTTGTCGTATTGATATTTTGATCAGCGTGAAAAAAATCAATAAAATTTTACCATACAAACTTTCGAGGAGAAAGAAACTCAGTGATTAATTATATACCAGGAAATTCCCCTCTCGTTAATCTTTATAGTGGTTGGCTGGCAAAGCCACTAAGTCACGTCATTGCTGTAAACGGTTCTATACACTGAACACAAAAAGGTCAGAACGCGAGCTTTCACTAATCACTCTGAATATTGTCAATCTTGCGTTTATTACTCTGTTGACTATTAAACGAGAATAGAATAAGCTTTTAAATAATCTTGTCGGTTTAAAAGAAGTAAATCACTAAGTAATCCATAGGCTTGTTCGCTGAATCATTATCTGGGGGCATCCAGCATCTCATATCATGATCGCACGACAACAGCGTTGTACATCACTGCCACATCGATTACATCCAACCTGTATTCAAGAAAAGCCATATTGGATACGAACCCATGAGCATTGCCATCAACAGAATTCGATCAAAAACCAAGCAGGAGAAGGAAGCAGGGGTAGTTGTTACAAAGCAGTATCGTTAAAAGATTGGTTAAAAATACTGGCATCGACTTTGATTCCGCTTATGATAGGCGTATTCACAGTAGTAACAACAATTCAACAACAACAAATAGCTAATCGTCAACGTGATCAGGATAAACAACAAGCGGATGATTTACAAAAAGAATCAATATTTTCAAAATACATTGATGATATTTCTAAACTACTTTTAGAATCTCATAATGATACAGTCACGAATCGTGAATTATCTTATATTAGCACAAAAACTTTGACAGCTTTGCGTAAATTAGATTACGAAAGAAAAAAACATTTATTCTTGTTTTTATATGAAAGTGGTCTACTTTCGAGTACCAACAATGCTCATCTATCACTAAAAAATGGAGATTTTAATAATATCAATTTTAATATCGATTCGAACGGCAAGATATTAGCATCAAACTTCTATCGTTTAAAATTAACAAATGCGTATTTGATAAACACATCATTTACCGATTGTAACCTTGATAAATCAGATTTCAGTAATTCTGTGATGAATCAAGTCTCATTGACTATTTCGACATTACGAGATTCTACATTTATTCATACATCGCTAGAGCACGCTAATTTTTATAAAACATTCTTTCGTAAAACAAACTTTAATAGTGCCAGATTACGTTCAGCAGATTTTACAGGAGCAGAAGTTTACGCCGTTGATTTTACTAATGCCGATCTAGAGAAAGCTCTTATCACCGATGAACAGTTGAAAACTAGTATAACTTCTGGAACGAGACTTCCAAATGGGACATTTGGGTCATTTCAGGCGAAAAATTTAGTGAAAAATGGTGATGCGGAGATAAAAGATTGCAAGAATGATAACCGTGTATACAACTGGGACGACATATACGGCGAAGTGAGAACAGTCATGTACAATAGCAGCAATGCGTCCATTGTCAATCAGCAAGGCGACTGTTATTTTTCGGGTAGAAATGGTTCGTCGATATCGCAGATAATTCAAATCAGCGATTATACCCTTTTAATCGATAATAACAAAACAAAATATAACGTCTCATTGTATATTAGAAATAATGTATTTCTTCAACTATTATTCATGACGAAAGATCAGACTTCGACAGTTGTTACTGTCGGTAAGTATTAATAATAATGATAATATTTGCTGTCTCATGCTGGCCTCCTTCATACAGATACAGTGTGGCAGAGTCCAACAAAATTAGTTTATGCAACAAAAGCTGGTATTGTTCCAAAATATACGAGACAAATGGTGATAAGCGTTCTGTTTGTACTTACTGAGTATTCAGATGCGGACGATATACAACTGTGGCTATCCTAAAACAAATGAATGATATGCCGTGAACTTTCAGTAGAACTCCTTTTGACATGTATCTGTTTGTATAAATAATGATATTTACTAAAGTTTCATGTATATTAATCCCTTTGGGGACGGTTGGCCCCTTAAGGGGCCACGGTGATTCTCTGGTATTTCAAAACACACAGATTTCTATATGAGAATAGTTTTTGCTAAAGCATTTATCAGAGAGTTTTTTGGTATAATTTGGATTGTAATTAGGTTATTTTATTCAGATATCCAGTAATGGATAATAAATATAACAAAACTGGCTTTCAGAGAAAAAACTCTATAATCTATAATCCTTGTCAGCAACGTTGCTCTCTATATAGCGACATGTTAGATGATGTTCTACATGCGTATTCTATTTGCTTCTTCCCTTTTCTCTTCTACTGTGGTGGTATGACGTCATAGATATGCGAATTGCATTTACCTTTCTTTTCTTTCTTTCTGTTGAAATGCACGAACATACAGACATTATCTTACTTGTATTATCAAATACAGTTTTTTTTTCTGTTTTGCTTCTTTTCTGTGATGGAATCATCCTCTCTCACAATTTTTCGTAAGTGTTTCTTTCATTCATAGTTTTTGTATATATATATATATATGAAGTGATTCGATCTATTATAGGATCTGTCGGAAGTCCAAAGAACAAAAAAAAGGAAGACCATCTTAAGAAAATCCAATGAGACTCACTGTTCGACACTTTCTCTCACTCATTCAAGATTATTCAACTGAACGTACATCTGAAAGATGAAGGAGAAGAAAGTGCCATGTCGGTTATAATACAACAACAGCTCCAAAGAAAGAAACTAAAACAACTTATGAGTGTGTTGAATGTAATGTTGGTCTATGTGTTGTACCTTGTTTTGAGCTATATCATACTTTAAAAAACTTCTGAACACACGTTTTTATAAAGTTCTTTTAGAAAATAGAAATGTTGATTGATTTATGATAAAATATACAGAAAAGAAAACCCGCCCTCAAAGGGTTAAAAGATGGTTGGGGTGAAGCTCAGTTTAAATTTTGGGTTCGTAAGCATTTTAAATTAGTAACTATTGGTGAGTTACAAGTGGTTTATGGTATTAAATGAAATAATCCGGTGATCACATATGAACAATTTTTAGGTGTTCTTCTCCTGGATTTGATCTTCCGACCTTTCATACGCTGTACTTCTCCAACTACGCATTTTCCCATTGCACTAAATTGTGCAGAAGGAAACTACGAGTTATGATGATACATTCGTATGAAGGCCGTACACTTATCTATATATTTAATTAGTCTTTACAAGTGATCACTCACATGTTACTAGCTATACTATACATAAGTGTCGACCTTATTTTTAACGTCGACACGACTGTGTACGACGGATACTTTTTACTAACGACTGCTAGTTATAAAGGCTCATCATAACTCGTAGTTTCCTTTTGCACAATTTAGTGCAATGGGAAAATGCGTAGTTGGAGAAGTACAGCGTATGAAAGGTCGGAAGATCGAATCCAGGAGAAGAACACCTAAAAATTGTTCTAAA
>CAJNOQ010008751.1:0-10888 GCA_905250885.1 Didymodactylos carnosus | reverse complement strand
TTAAATGGGAACCTTAAAGTCGTTTATCATATAGGTTCAAACTAATTATTATTTCTTATATTGAATAATTTTTGTACACTTGATGACTGTTCATAAACAATATAATTTTTACGGAATTTTGGGAAGAGTATAAATTGCAAAGAATTTTTAGGCAAGATATCATAATCTTTCATTCACTGTTCAAAATGTCTATCACTGTTTCTAAAACCTCTAAAAACGCTCCATTAATTCTTCATAATGGTTTTTCATATACTGTCGATCGAAAGAATGAAGAAAAGATTTATTGGAAATGTGAATTTCAAAAAATATGTTCATCTTCATACAGATTTAAATAATGTTATCATTAAAGTGGTTGTTGGACACGAATTTATGTCAGAGTCTACTTTGTTTTAAATAAATAAATAAAATTCTCGTACTGGTTCTGAATATCAGTCTTATAAGTCCCTACGAGCAAATGTCCCCCAAGGATCTGTCCGGGCGAGCATTAGTCCTAGCGAGTATCAGTCCATGTGAGCAACTTGTCATACGAGCATCTGTCCGCGAGCAAATGTCCTCGCGAGCAATTGTCCGTTTGCCGATGTAACTTGTAGGACAAGACGAATTGTCTTACACTAGACACTTGGGAGTTAGTGCAAATTTAGATAAGATATAGTGAATGACAACGCTTGACAAGTGGTTTTCATCCTGCTCCAACATCATACAATCTGCACATTATCTTTTTTACAGTAGATAAAATAAACTTTTGCCTTCATCTCACCAGTTACGATCAAGAAAAGATAACTTTTTAAACAATTGGTTTTATCCGATAAAAGATAAAGTCAACCGAGTATTATTTGCGTTTTAATCACGAACAGAGTAGAAAACTAATCTGTATTTCACATCACATTGTTTTTTATCCTTGATGTTCACTTTTTCACTCGTTGCTTTTTTCTTAACGAACTGTATGATAGTTTATCGAAGAGAATAAACATTTGATTAGGATAGAAAGAAGAAGAATCCATAGCAAATATATGTTCAGACACATTACATGCATGTGAATAATAATCAAACAGGAGATATCAAGATAAAAGCTTTTTTATTTTATCCATATATAAAGCGAGAATATTAACCGTTGCATCTATTATTTATTTGAATCTATCATTTGAACACACATCCGAGAGAGTATACATGAATCTAACTGATAATCAGCCTTATACAGCAGCGGGTGACCTTCTAACTTATCAATCGCAAGAACGTCCAACAAAGTCATGTCTGTTGTATCCAAATCCATCAAATAGTGCAGAATATTTATCTGCAACCTATGCCCAAGTGTATCAATTTACAACTCGTTTATCACGAAGATTTTTATCGCAGTATTTTAATGATAATCCACCATCAACATCCACTGTTATTTGTATCTTATCAAATTGTACTACAGAATGTTTCTTGACGATTTATGCATTATTAAAACTACCTAATGTAATTATATTTTTATTGAGTACACGAAATTCTAAAACAGCTATTGAATATTTAATCAATGAAACTCAAGCCAAATATGTTTTTACAACAAAAGATTATTTAAAAACTTTGCCATTAATAGCAACATTGAAAATAATTGAATTTGACAACGATGTACATATCGACGAATTACAAGAGTTAGCAACAGTCGGTGATAAAGAAAATTTAAGATCTCAACAGCTAGATGAAATACAAATGATATTTCACAGTTCTGGTAGTACAGCATATCCAAAGCCAGTACGATTAACAAATCGTTATTTCTTCAATATGTACTATTTTACATCAAGTGTCAACAAGGACTGGTATACAGAAAATGATGTTGTACTTGCATGGGGTGCTTTGTATGTCTATTACTATGTTTTGTATAATAATAATAATAATAAAATTATTTTGTTTTCTTAGATACCATATATTCGCGTTCTGGACATCGGTAACTGTTTGGCAAGTAGGTGGCTGTTATGCACTTCCATTAACAAAAGTTTATCCTCCAACACCGAAAGAATTGGTTTTAAATATTAACCAACAAATAACAAAAATGATAACAGTACCAGTCTTATTAGAGCAATTAGTCAATGAAATAAATTCACAATCAAAACCTAATTTTGAATCATTAAAAAAAATGATCTTCGTTATGTACGGTGGAGCATCGTGCCCAGATAATGTATGTCAAATGTTAGTCGATAATGGTGTTCATTTGATAAGTATTTATGGATCAACAGGTACGATCGTTCTAACGAGGACACATCCTGAGGTGATACTCTCCATTTCGACTCATTTTACTCCTTAATCGATAGAGCACATCAGGATGGTTATAACCTTAAAAGGATTCGGAACCATGACACTTTTTTCAAAAGTTATAGGTATTTTTGTATATTTCTCCTAGAGGAAAAGAGAAAAATCTATAACTCTGTCTAGGAAAGGCGTAGAAGACTGAAATTTTAGACAGAGTTGTAGATTTTTCTCTTTTCCTCTACGAGAAATATAGAAAAATGCCTATTACTTTTGAAGAAAGTGCCGAAATTTGTCACACAAACACAAGAAGCTATGAGTGTACAAAAAATAAGATATAGAAAGCGCACGTTGCCATGGAAACAGAGATTTTACCCGAGTGTTCCTGCGTGTTATCTGTATATATCCGTTTCTTGTGTGTTGATACCCAGTCAGTCATAGTCATTTCAGAAAAGCGCAGGAAACTCTATTTAAGAAAAATTGTATGCGTTTAGGAAGTTTCGAATAATAACACGCAAGAAGCTGTGAATGTGTAAAAATAAGCCGCAGGAAACGCACGTTGCCATGGAAACAAAGGCTGTACACGCCTTTCTGTGGTTTATTTTTACACACTCACAGCTTCTTGCGTGTTATTATTCGAAACTCGCTAAACGCGTAAAATTTTTCGTAAATAGAGTTTCCTGCGCTTTTCTGAAATGACTATGACTGACTGGGTATGCTATATTCACTAAACGTGTTAAATTTTTCGTAACATTTGGAATCGTGTAGTTTTCGGAATGACTATGACTCACTAGGACGAGTAAAATGAGTCTAAGCGAAGGGTGTGTCCTCGTAAGTTTCTTCAATAAAAATGAAATGAGTGGATATTTTTTATTTCTCTAGAAACGGGTATCAGCTTAATTCGAAATTTTTCACTGCCAAGTAAACAATGGAAATGGATGTCAATACTGCCTATTCGTAAACCCTTTGTACGTCTTGTTGGCAATGATAATGAAAAAGAATTAATACATTTACCAAATGATCCATTTCTTACCGTCAAAATCTCCAATCGTCCTGATGGTTCATATTCAACGGGTGATATTCTCATCGAAGATCCACCTGGATCTGGATATTATCTAGTGTTAGGACGGAAAGATGATACACTTGTCCATATAAACGGTGAAAAAACCAATCCTAAACCAATTGAGAATTTAATGAATTCAAATATGTTAGTAAAGAAATGTGTAGTCATTGGTCATCAGCGTATTTGTAATTGTCTATTAATTGAATTAAATTGGTCACAAGTGGGTGATTATGATTTTCAAGAAATCGAACAACAGTTATGGTTTACGTGTGAACAAGCGAATCAATTCGTACCAAGTCATTCACGAATCATGAAAGAAATGATGAAAATTCTTCCTATGAATAAACATTTACCAGTGACAGACAAAGGAAATATTATGCGAAACAAAGCGGTAGTAGAATTTCAAACAATAACAGACAAAATGTATCAAAAATTCTTAAATATTAATGATGCTAATAATCATTCTCACCTGTTCCAACAATGGACGTATGAAACATTAAAAACATATTTGAAATCGAATATACAACATTTCAATGAAATTGATAGTTATCAGTCTTTATTTGATAATTATGGTTTTGACTCATTAAGCGCTCTTCAACTCAGACATCAAATATGTAAAGATATCGTAGAAGTAGAACAGAATTTTCTCTATGAATATTCATCGATTGATAAAATAGTAAGAGAATTGTTAGTGAAGTTGGAAGGAAGTTACAATAAACAGAATAAAGGCGATGATCCATATCATTGCAAATGGATGGAACACATAATAGAAGAATATGAGAAAATAATTCAACAAGAACCACCATCGAGTAAGTTCACCATTTTTCTGTATGATGTAAAACAGACGTTATAATCTTTTTCTTTGTCTTTCAAAGGTGGAGAAAACACAGAAGCGATAATGAAACGTGTCTTTCTTATCACTGGTGCCAATGGATCGCTTGGTAGTTGGATTGTGCATGATTTATTGAAACAATCATCGGTTGATAAAGTTTATTGTTTACTACGTGGTACAGATGTCAGACGATTTTATCAAACATTTGAACAACGTTATGATGAACAAATTCTTCGTGATAATAAACAACGTTTTCATATTTTAATATCGATGGATTTGTCGCAAGAACATTTAGGTCAAACATCTCAGATATTTGAAGAATTGCAACACAATGTCACAGATATTATTCATTCGGCATGGAAAATGAATTTTAATTTCAATGTACAAGATTTCGAATACGATTGTATTCGTGGTGTTTACAATCTGTTAAAATTGGCTAAAACAACATCATCTAAACGATTTCATTTTATCTCAAGTATAGCTTCAGCTGGAAATTCAAAAAACGATGTAAGAGAAGAACCATTGCCAAGACAATCAGATTTACCATTGTTAGGACAAGGATATGGACAATCAAAATACATTGGAGAACATCTATGTTGGATTGCGATGAAACAATGGGGTAAAATTGATTAATTAATTTATTTTATTTCATTCAACTAGCCTGTATCTGTATTTTTAAGGTATACTGGTCGATGTTTATCGTGTCGGACAAATATCCGGTGATACTGAGTATGGTATTTGGAATACATCAGAAATGATTCCCTTGATTATTTGTGGTGGCGGAGGTCAATTAGGTCAAATGCCCGATAGTGGTCAGCCCATTTCATGGATTCCAGTCAATATTGTGAGTAATTGTATCGTCGATATTGCATTGCAATCCTATTCTCATGATAAAAATGTTCATCATTTATTAAATCCTCATACAATTGAATGGTCACAATTCTTAAATGAACTTAGTCAAATCGGTTTAAAATTTCAAATTATTTCAATGGAAAAATGGTTGCAAATAATATTACAAAATACGTCGACAGATAATCCCTTAATGAAAATATCATCATATTTGGAATCATCGTCGAACATTAGAATGGCTCACTATGAAACAAAAAAAACAACTGATCGAACAAAATATTTTAAACAATGTCCACAAATCGATCAAAAATTAATACGAAAATATTTGAATTATTGGAATAAAATTGGATTTTTGAAAAATGGTTATGAACCATCAGAACAATAAACTCTTCTTTTTCTTCATTTATTATTTTTTAAATAGTTTTGATTAGTAATAATAATAATCAAGCGCTGCTGTTATCCAAGCATTTGTTAGTATTCTCACAATCGTCTAATTTGTATATCACGGATATAATGTGTCGGTTTGTTGATTACATCATGTTCTCTGATCTGCACATAGCTCTAATAGAGTCTGAGTTTCTACTATTGGTTAAATTGCGACACGATGACGTGAATTTTCTCAGTTTCGGAACTTGTCACTTATACACTAAAACAAAACCGTCTTCGCAAAACAGATACAGAAAGTGATGATTTTCTATTAACAACCTTTCGCATGAAAGGCCGGTATGCACCTAATCTGATAGAAAAATCCTCGGGCTATTCAAAACATTATTCAGATTGGTTCCAGCTTTTACTTAAACGTAAAAAACAAGAGAGTTCTTGTGATTATGATACACTGTAGTGCTTAGATAACACCCAAAAGCTTCTTTTCCATATCTTTAATGGCTGGCCGACCTGTCTGAATATTGTGACCAGCTCACTTTGTAGAGAATTTCAAGGGCTATCCAATGGTATGTTTTCGAACAATACATCATTTTTATTATGGCAGAAAAACGACTAACGGAGTGTTGAAAGCATCAAGATACGTCAAAATCATTATGTCGGCTCAGTATTTCAACTGTTGACCCATGTGAGCATATTTCTGAAAGACTCATTTATAGCTCATTTTGAAGCTCTTGAAATTCTCTATCTAATGGTATATCTATCGTAGTGGCTAGATGGGAAGCCTTGATCATAGGATCCTCACAGTGGAATAAGCCGTCCACTTTTCACGGCTTTCCAAACAGCATTTCTAATGTCAAGAAGTCCTGGAACACTTTTTTCACTATCATATATACATGAAATTGTAGCGCGAGAACCTCACTATCGATTGGTATATCTATCGTAGTGTCTAGTTGAGAAACGTTGATCATAAGATCCTCACAGTGGAATAAGCCACCCACTTTTTCACTATACATGAAATTGTAGCGCGAGAACCTCACTATCGATTGGTATATCTATTGTAGTGGCTAGATTATAAAGGGTGTCATAGATTATCTTAGACTATTTGCACATATTTTCCATAGGCGGAAGTATTTCTAAACATACTTAGCCTCAGAACGACTATTTCCGTATATGTGATATTCAGAAATATAGCGCAGAAAAAGAGCTTTCGAATGACATATGATAGTTCTGCTGAGGTATGAGACCGAGACAGACACACTCGAAAATATAATCAGTAATAGGTGGCAGAAGTGATTACAGTTAATTGGACCCAATTTTTTCTGAGAGCATTTCTAAGGTCTGCCGAGTGACTAGAAACATTCTGCTGTTCATTCTGCATCTAACCATGTATGTGTCGATGGAATTCAAGCAGGGGCCGATTCGATCAAATAATCGCCCCCGTTCTTTCCTATCCATTCATCATAAAAACTTGGTTCTTGGCTAGATCGATAGAGAAATTGGGTAAGAATATTTACTAAGAGAGAATATGTAAAAATGTGTGTTCTTTCCTTCCTGTTATTGACTAATTAGCACTAATTAACGCTAATTTAGCCTACTCTACTGGCTTATAAAGTCTCATTTGTAAAATAACTACTCAACAAAAAATTCAACCAATATCTCATCTGTTGGAGAATTTCACGAGCTACAAGATAGTCTACTTTAAAAGCTAGAATTCATTGTTGGCTGCTGAATAGGTCTAGTTTCTTTTTTCCACTAAAGAATTGATCAGGCTTTATGCGCGCTTGAAGTTTTTTCACATCTACCTCAAAATCACTGACAGCTGAACATGATATTTCTGAATATGGTGCAGGTGCTCATTAGAGATATCAATTTTATATACTTGTTTTTCTGTGCGTTAACAGTAATGAATTCGGTAACTTCCTATGTTTTTTGGAAACAAGACCATGTTAATTTTAGCGTTAATTAGTACTAATTAGTCAATAACAGGGAGGAAAGAACAAAACGTTTTACATATTTTCTCCTAGTAAATATTCTCCACACATGTCTCTATCGATCTAGGCAAGAACCAAGTTTTTATGATGAATGGGACCCCCTGACAGAATGGACACCCTGTTTTCAAAAGTTTAATAACATTTTTTTAAGTAATTAATATTTTCCTCAGCTGAATAATTGTAAAAGGCAAATGCGATACTCTGAAATTTTGCATATTTTCGACTGGAAATGGATTTTTACAAACACCTTGAACTAAATTTTGCTCGAAGGGAGAAGTTTCAAGAAAAGTGTAGCTACAAAAGTTGTTCAGAATCAGATTCCCTGAGATATGAACGAAGGATTTTTCAAAAGTCGTTAACAACTCGATTTTGAAATTAAATTTTTAAAATTGTAAAAACTGTAGTTTTCAATTTAAAAATGAAATTTAACGAATTCTGAAAAATCCTTCTTTCATATTCCAGATCTAATTTATAAGTGCTAGATATCCTATAAGAGATCGATTATTACTGGAATGGTTCATCGAGCACTGTATATCTGTTTTACATATACTTTGTTAAATGATGAATTGAATAATATTAGAGAAATAGCAAAGAAGAATGATTATCCTGTTTCAATTATTGATAAATTAATTGGCACAAAAATTGAGTAAATGGTACAGCATTTCTACTGTCGATAATGGGGATAAGAAAGATGAGAAGAAGATAATTTTCTTTTGAAGTACCGTTTATTAGTAATGCCACTTAAACGATCAGGAATGATCTACGCAAATTTAGCAATCAGATTTGGCCTGATATTAACCTGGCGGTGATTAAAAAGCCACCAGCCTCGGGAACAGACATCATTTAACTTTAAAAAAACCGTCTGACTTCGGATCAGAAGATTGCAGGTTTGAATTCTGTCACACGTCCACACTTGTTACACGTCCACACTTGTTACACGTCCACACTTTATTCAACCAATCAGTGCTCCTAGGTAATAAGTTAAGCAAACTTTTCTCGGCGTTTTGATATTACCCTTTAGTTTATTGACTTCAGCTTTCTGTGCTGAGAAGAGAAAGTAGAAAGGAAACGGGATATTCTGCTCGAGATTGCGCAATTGAACTTGAAACGTACTATTCAATGCTTTCGACAGAACAGCTAGGGTCACAGAACTAGCAAATTATTATTTATTGTCTAATCCTTTCTTTTCTCTTTTTAGTTATTAGCCGATGTACGTGATATTTTACTAGTTTATATCTATGTATCCGATTCATATTTTTGTTTATTGTGATATTATAGTCATTGTAGTTTTTTATTTCGTTTTCATTGCCTTGTGTTCCATGCAAAAGCTGATTTCTGAATTCATATTTTCAGATAAAACTTTCATTTTGTAGAAAGCAAAAACTCTGTATTTCAGCCATTCTTATCATATTGGTCTTGTGTGTGTTGTTCAGGAATAAGAGTTGCTCATCATCTTTCTGAGTGCAGATATGTGTACATCATTCGATGCAGAATTTAAGCTAATCACGAATAGCTATCTTTTAGCCTTCCCAGTGCACGTTTCCCGTGAAAAAAAATCAAAAAACTGAAATTCGCCGTTTTTTCCAGAAATCTCTACTTTTTCGAAATACCGTTATATCTCATTTCCACCTGGTTCTGGAACCTTCAAAAAATGTTTTTCTTGTTCAGCGTCGAAAACTGGATACAGAAACCTATATTTCAAGGTTCCAGTACGCATAGAAGTGTTCCGGGCTGCGCAAAGTTGGAAGACGTCAATTTTCCTGACTCTCACTCGCAGACCTATCTCCTTTTTTTCCTTAAAAGATGGAACCTTGAATTTGACTCCATTCGATCCGCCTTGAAGCGTAGAATAAAGATAGTTATCCTGTTTTCGTAATTTTTTTCTTTCTTGAGATATTGAATTTTCATTAAAACATTGCGGTTTTCACAAATTCTTGCAGAAGTGTGAAGTGTGAATTCAAGTATGGGTTGAGGCGTTTCAATGATGTTATTTAAAAAAATGTCTTTGTTTACAAAAATAAAAGGTAGCTTGTCATGTCTAGCTATCTCTAGACATGCTGCCATATTCCATACGCAACTCTTTCTTTGTTCAATTATATACACAGACAGGGATCCCAGATCTAAAAGACAGAAATGAGAACATAAAACTTCAAAATCAGACAAAAATCAGAAAAACAAGTTGGAAATCAGAAAAAAAATCAGAACGTTGTTTGTTCTCATACCCAAATGGTTAGTTGTATATAAAAAATTTTAGAAAAAAAATATGAATCAAATTTCCGTTCAATATCAAACAGAAATTCTAAAATAAGAAAAACATCCAAAAATAAGAAAATAAGAAACGAGGCAGAAAAAAGTCTCAAAATAAGACAGAAAAAATGGAGGCAAATGCTTGGCGCGATGAACCGCAGGTTTAAATCAGTTCCATCGTTCATTCGCTTACACATTTACAAAACCTGCATTCTACCGATTATTGATTATTGTTGTGTAGTATATGATAGTAGTTTCATAACACATTTAGAACTACTAACATCTACTCATAAACTTCCTGCTCGCACGATACTGAACGATTATGTTTCGAATAGCACTATTCTCATTCAGAAATTGAAGTTACCGGACAGTGTGGAGACATATCCCGATCGAGATGTACTCCCAATTGGGATATCATTTTTTGCAGCAAAATTTTTTCTATATCCCGAACGGGATATAGTTTGAAATTATATCCCGATCAGGATATAATTCGATATCCCGATTGGGATATCAAGAAAATCTATATCCCAATCAGGATATCAAGAATTTTAATTTCTAACTTGTGAGAAAAATGATAAATTTTAATTATATGAGAGCTGAATATTCTTCTCCTTCTTTATTCCCCCTCTCTAATGTTCCTAGTAGTGTCTTTTGCTTTCTCCAGCTGATCGAAGAGACACATATATCTGTGGGGGGGCTTAGATACGAATCTTACATGTTATTTAAATAACGATTGTGGAGTTGAACGACAAAATTGTTACACTATGCTTTAATAGGGAGAAACTGAATGATCTTAAGTAATGAGAAAGTTCAAATATAAGAAAAGTTAAAGTCGATTCTTTCCATAGCAGCTTTAATCTTTACTTGACTTCATTGTTTGTTATTTTGTAGATAAAGAAATACTATGTAAACACCAAAGTTATTGTATATTGTACAACAGGAAACTGTCTATCTCTTGAGTATAGAATAGATGCTTAAACCTATGTTTCAGTGCCCAAAAAATTTAAAACAAAACTGGTTCATTTTATTTGGTATACCTGCTAAAAAATAGAAAGGCTAGAGCAACTAAGAAGCGGGCATGCTAAAGGCTATAGACAATAACAATGCAAACGAACAGCTATATCGCTGTTGTTAGCGCAAAAAACAAAATGAATGTTGTCAAACAGAGGCTAAACAGCTTTCGTATCTAACCATCAGCGTTTTGTATTTATCTGTGAAATCTTCTGGCATTCTCCAAATTACGACCCCTCGAAAAAATGGTCTGATTGAGCTCAAAATTTTACCACAAATACTTCA
>CAJNOQ010008750.1:0-10888 GCA_905250885.1 Didymodactylos carnosus | reverse complement strand
AGACTTCATAGGTAACAAAGTACAGTAATTCATAACATATATTTATCCTCTTTATTTCACAAAAACATTTTCAATGTAACAAAATGGATAAGAGTTTGTCATTTTAACAGACATAGCAAACAAACAAGTACTTTGGGTACTTTGTGTAGTTTGTGTAGTTTGGGTACTGTGGGTACTTTGTGTAGTTTGGGTAGTTTGGGTACTTTGTGTAGCTTGTGTACTTTGGGTACAAAAAACTCCGCACACACATACACACTCTTCTCAAGAAAAAGACAGATTTTCACTTAGGTATGCGGCAGTAAGATTTTCTTGCTTTGATAGCAAATTGTTTTATACATTCTCCCAGACTACGCAAGTAACCGGACATGTATGAGTATAAGTGTAAATAATTCTGGTTTTTCTTCCATTTCGTTTTATGCCCATTTCGTAAAAGTGCGTCTGCAAAATGAGCCTGCAAAATTGTCTTCATCAGAAAATGATATTCTTTTTATTCTTTTATCAAAAAATATGGTCGTCTGTATAGATTAGCATTCTTTTTCCTATAGAATTAATCGTCATTTCTTAATTTAATAAATTGCATAATTTATCTTCCTTTCTTCACTGTTTCCAGTTAGCTTTACTTCGTTCTCGGCATTTCAAGACTTTGAAAGAGAATTTGAAAGCGCTCAGTCGTTGCTCTTCGCTAAAGTTTTTGCTTTTTTTTTCCACTATATAAATTTGCCTGTTTTTTTACTATACAGTTTTTCTTTCAAAATAAATACCAAAATCTCAGCAACGTTAAAGTATAGGTATTACTAGTTGGGATTAGTGCCAGAAACGGAGCATTATCCCTCCATAGACCCTTATGACAAAGTTGTATATATAATAAAAAATCATTTACTTACTTCACATATCAAACGAATATAGAATCTGTGTCCACTAATATTTCAAACATCTGAACAGTCTGTGCATGGTTCAAAGCTAATATAAACTTTTCTATTTTAAAGAAGAAATTGGTACAAGAACAAAATCGCAACTGTTGTTGCATTATATCGCTCAATGCAGTATTCTATTAGAAAATTAAAAAATAAGGACAAAGAGAAGACAGAAAAGAGAGATAAGCTAACTATATAAAATAACTGAATTATTATTACTTAACAATACTACACCCTTAACAAAAAACCAAAACCAAAAATTAAAATAAAATAAAACTCTAATACGACAAATTAGCATTATAAAACTTAATTCTTATTAATAAAAATTAATTAACAAAAAATTAAACAAAATTAACTACAAAAAAACAAAACCTTATTTTGAAACAATGGTTTAAAAACTAATAAACGCAAATTATCGAAAAAAAAATCTAAATACGTAAAGAACCGGAAGACTTACATAAATATATAAAAGTAGATATAATCACAATGTAAAATACATACTTTTTTATGTATTTTACGTATTTATTATGTATACATAAGCTACAAAAATAAAAATATAAAAAGAATCTACTCTTAAATTAACTATATAACCATCAAGAAAACCTAATTCATAAATATCAAAAGACAGCAAAAACTTAAACCTATGATATTTAAGTTTATAAAACACACATATTAACCTTACCTCAATTAAAATCAACTAAAGAACAAGAAATATAAAGAACAGAAACTACAATACCACTTAAATAAATTATAACTAATAAATACTTTAAAAAAAAACTATTTTAGCAAAAAGAAACTACTATAAACAAAACAATACAAACTAAACTTAAAGAACTTATTGTATAAGGAAAATTATAAATAGATAATTAATTACCGTTTACTTAGAAATAATGTGTTAAATCCGAACGCTGGTAAAACAATTTTGAGTACTAATTCAAATTCGGCAAAACGTTTTCGTCTAGGTATGAAATATGCTGCTTCGGACAATTTCAAGAACTGGAAACAGCAAGAAAATACTAAACAAAATTATAGAAATAAAGTAATAACAATAATAATATAACTATTACTCGTTATTATACAATTAGGCATGCAACGGTTATTTTATCGCGGCTCTTGGCCGCAGTAGTTTTAGAAATCGGAGAAGCTTTTTAAAATTTTTTCGAGTCGACAGTTTTGTGCACAAATGTTTGTTCTACAAAATAACACATTGCAGACTTTCTCACGGTGGTTCGTCGATGAGATATAAATTGTTTACCTGGAAATCTGAGTGGTAACCGGTCGTATTTTAGAGAAAAAAATTTATATCTCATCGACGAACCACCGTGAGAAAGTCTGCAATGTGTTATTTTGTAGAACAAACATTTGTGCACAAAACTGTTGACTCGAAAAAATTTTAAGAAGTTTCTCCGATTTCTAAAACTACTGCGGCCAAGAGCCCGATAAAATAACCGTTGCATGTATAGATAGATAGAATAGAAATTAAATAGTAATTTACAATACCTTATTCTCCAATCGGCTAGTTGGTATTGTTTATCTGCTACGATATGACAGTATTCTTTTAATAAATAAGCTAATGACAATGATGTTAAATTTAATCCTTCAGCCGCATGGAATGTGTCAAACATATTTATAATATATATACCAAAATCATTGTATAGCCATTCAATATCTGATGTACCAGCATGGAATACCTAAAAATAACACAATTATAGATACTTATGCGTAGTACAATTCACGATTTTATAAACAATATTAAAAGACTACTTAGCTACTGGCACGAAATTTTCCATTCTAGTATTTTTCTATTTAGTATTGCTGCTTACTTTTAATGTTTTTAAATTGGCAAATACAGTATTTAATACATGTAATTCTTCTCTTAACACCAATGTATCTACGAGATAATCGTTCGACCGCGTTGATATTTGTAAGAGACAAGTGAAGACTTGATATGAACGATAACTGTGTCTCTGAAGATATAAAAACAACAAGTAGTAAATGCGCAGACCACGAGAGCTTTATATACTTCACAATCGACAGCTAACTCTTGTTGTTCTTTAAGATGATCCATCATATTGTTCAGCTTGTCAATTGTATCAACATAAAAATATGTTGTATCTTCTAACGTTTTTGGTGGCTAAATACACACAAAAAGAACAAGCAGAATATGTGTTAATTAATTATTCAGTGAATATAAATACTTGTGGTTCAACAAATTTCAGCAGATCGCCGCCCGCTTGAAACTTTTGAATTTCATAATGAAAAGGATGTTGCTGTACCACAGACGATTTTTTTTTTCTTTTTGGATGGTTGTGTATCATCCAAATAACCAAAAATATCATATTTATCATACTCATCATCAGAGTCAGCTGGAGGCACACCAGCATCGCCAGCACTCGGAAGATCACCTAATTTTTTAACATCTGATTTGCTTGCGTTCATTATGTCTGATAAACGCATGTTTTCAGGTGAAAATACAAACTGACAAATGCTGATTCTACGCAATACAGAAACAGAAAAGTTTGTTGAAGAACAGGGATGAACATAATGCAAGGCAACACATTAAATTATGCGTTTTCTTTTTTCCCAAAGTCCATTTTCATCGCTAATCCTGGAAGTACGCTCTATCCAATTCTTTCTACACTGTAATCTGGAATTAATTTCTAGTTTATAGAAAATCGATCCGAAAAATCGTGGAGCTTTTTCTGATATTTATAAAACGCTCGTAGATTTTCTGAATTTTTATAAATTCGTGATTTTCGATTTTCTATAAATTGACTTTTCATTTTATTCGAAAAATCGCCATAGAGTTTCCAAAAATATAAAAAGTCGGCGTCGATTTTCTAGATACTGGAAATTCGAGTTTGATTTTCTAATATTCTAGAAAATCGATCGATTTACATAATTCCCAAGATTCTGGAAACTCCACATCGAATTTCTAAAATGCAATAGGTCATTTTTTTCAGCTTAGCTTTGACAGCCGTATATATTTTTAATACCAGTTACCCGAATAATACGAAGACGACTCTTTAAACAGTCGATGGTGTTGTATTTAAAGCAAGGAATTTTATTTGGTCACTCGGTTTTCAACGTTTCTAGAATCAGTAAATTTACAGAAGTTAAAATATCCGTTAAGTCAGCACGAGATAAGGTTAAAGTAAGATCTAATTAATAATCACCAAATGAACAGACACTGTTTGACCTTATCGTCTTTGTACCAATCAAAATACAAAACGCAAGGCGGTTTAAATTTCTTAAAATGAGTATGTTCAATGCTTTCCCAATTTAAAATAGGTGCCGATGAGGGCTTTTGGACAAGTAATGAGCTATAGCTTTATAAAAATAAGTGCAAATATCAGCTTTACCCTCTGTGCTCAGGCCTTGAAACAAGGAGCTGTATCGTAAAAGCAAGTTCATTTCTTTTGAGAATACATTAGTTCTCCATGAATAGAACCATACAGCTATAGAGCGGTCATCATCACTTTTTTCCAGAACCGCTAAGTTATGCGTCAAGCAAATTTTGTCTTTTTTTTATTTATAGGATTTTCCAAGTAAACTGAATTGACTGATGGTGATTGAAAACAGTACAATAATTTTTGTTTCCTTTTTTTAAACCTTTTTTAATAAATAAGCAGGTAAATGAGCAATGCATCTTCCAAAATGTAAATTATAAACATCAACATTTGAGAGCATTCTTAACCTAGAAGTCCGTCAGGTTTAGGCAGTCCCAGAGAAGCCTTTTCTTTAGACTTCATAGGTAACAAAGTACAGTAATTCATAACATATATTTATCCTCTTTATTTCACAAAAACATTTTCAATGTAACAAAATGGATAAGAGTTTGTCATTTTAACAGACATAGCAAACAAACAAAAACTTTTTATTCAAAAAAAATTGACATGAAAAAAGAAAAATTACAGTGACTATGATTATAATAAATACAAATTGTAAAAAACATCATGTACACAGACTGATAGCTAAAATGGAACAAAAAATAATTGAACAATAAACAATAAGTTGTTTATTGGAGGACTGTGCAGTGGTGAAACTTTATCCTCAACGCAGCACAAACTCATCTCCGATCAATAAGTATAATTCACCAACACACCTCGTAGAATTTTGCCAATTAAAGCAGAATTTTGTGAAATATTACCGAATTGTGCCAGAATACTCCCACCACTCTCACGGATTTCGCAGAATTTTGCCAAATAGATCCGTTTTTGCTGCGTTGAGGTTAAAGTTTCACCAGTGCACAGTAATGTAATAAGAGCTAAACGAAGCACAGTATCTCGACCCACGGTATGGAAAAGTACTTAAAGATAAACGTGGGGACTTCTACATCTAGTTATAACTACGCAGTTTCTCTACTGTAAAATATTTGGCGCCGGCAAACCATGGCTTGCCATAACCATCGTCAGGAAAAGACCAGATTAACGGCAGTTGCACAGTAATACCTCTATAACTACGGGTTTAATAATTAAGCATACTTGCTTGACAATTTTTTAAATAGGCCGAAAAATCTGATTTCCTTACCAGAAAACTAATAATACGTTAGATAACTTATAGTAGTAAAATCTTCGCAGGAAATTCACCGGAGGTAACCTATATCTCATAGTGCATTAGTGCATAACCTATCCGGGATTGATTGGATGAGTCATCACATCATTGACCACATACTATTAGTAATGTTTAGATCGATCAACCATGTTTTACACCATATGGAAACTTTTTCAAATCAGCGCTAAAAGTGAAGTGGTCTTATCGATTGAGAAATTATGATAGAGCGGCATCATCTGCGAAGAGTTTAAAAACGGATTCTAGTCCCTCCCCAAGATCATCAATGAACACCAAAAATAACAGTGGACCCAGAACTGAGCCCTGGGGCACACCGCAATTTATATCAGCTAATCCAGATTCAAATCCATCTATTATTATTTTAATTTTTCTATCTTTTAGATAGTTTTCTATCCATTTAACCACTTGTTCACTCACACCTTTTTGTCTTAATTTGTAGATCAACGCATGATGACTGACCGAATCAAATGTTCGCGAAAAGTCGAGAAAAATCCCTCTCACAAATTTAGATTCCTCAAATCCCTCATGAATATAATGGAGAAGAGTCACTAATTGGTTTACGCAAGAATCTTTTTTGATGGAACCAGACTGATGAACAGAGATTAAGTTATTTTCCATTAGATACTCATATAAATGCTTAAATACAATTCTTTCCATTACTTTACCTAATATTCCTAACTAATGGTCCAAAGTTTCTGATAATCTCTTGTTGATTTTTTATGCCTACAAGTCAAAAAAGAAATGGAAGTTTCTGTGAGGTTTTAATAAAGGTTCGATTTAATATGATAGAGTTACTCGATATCGATAGTAAGAAAAACAACGGGAGCCCCCTTATCAGGTCCACCTGCCTTGTGCTTGGTGGAACGTCACTGGTCCTCTCTCAGTTTTTGAAAGCTGCGCAACTTTAACATGTACGTTTCTGAATGTGTAGCAGGTACAAAAGTTTTTGCACTTTAAGTTTGATATTTACATTTTTGTAGTTTCAAAGTAAAAATGAAAGCACTTCAACTTTGAAAATCCAGCGTCAGGTTTTTAAGATGTAAAATTCACTTTTTTGCATTTTGGTTTGGAAAATGAGAGAAAGAAAATGCAGGCTGCAATTCTTAAAAGGAAAACGCCAGAAGGAGCACTTAGTTATTATAGTTTTACAATAAAAACGCTAGAAGTCCAATTCAAAACAAGTTGAGGGGTGTATCATATAAGATGTATTCATAATTTTTAGCATACTGCACAATAGCACATCCAAGTAATCGAACAGAGAAAAACCAATAAAACACATTTTCTCTCTTAGTAAAAAACATATATCTATTTTACTTATCTTTCTTTGTGTTGTTTAAAACCGACTTTAAAACAAGCAAAAGCTCAAACATAAAAAAGTCTAGTCCTTTCTCTAAATGATTGCAAGCCTTTTCGAGTTTGAATTCATTTAACACTGAAACTTTACATCCAACCAAGCTAAACTTGGACTTTGTTCTATACCTGAAGAACATCCACCTCGAAAATGAGGTCAAGCTGCAGACCAATGATAGATTTGCTCTTTGCCATTGCAAAGGGCGTCACACAAACACTTTGACGTTGGTTTATTTGTAATTTATTAGTTCACACCAAAATTTACCGATGAATTACTTGAAAATGATTACAAGTACAGTAAGTGTCTCGAATAAATAAAGAAGTAGGTTTTTCTGTATAAACAAAAAAATTTCGAATACATAAACTGTTTTTTAAATCAAATATATAAAAATAATCTATTTTTAAAGGGAACGCAAAACGATAACGTCTTTCATCCAATGTATATAATAAGACAACTATGAAAAATAAATTCTGTGTATTATATCCAAATTCGACAATAAAATCTGACAACAGAGTTATCTTCAGTACGAAAGTTAAACTAAATCGAAAACAAAGCTTGTCATTATTTTTATGTACACGTAGTCACAAGCAATAGAAAGCAAAAAACTAATCTGATAGTAATGTAATCAAGAGTAAGAAAAGGGTTAAGTAAATAAAAGAGGAATAATATTAATAATATTTTTCTTGGATAGATATACTGTTTCATGACACTTGTAAAGACGCCAATAATGAGAGTTAATCCCTAATAAGAAAAATAAAAGCACGAAGAAAAAAATTGCAAGATCAACTGATTGTTCAACTTTCTTTCGTTTTTTTCCGAGCAGGGAGTTTTCCACCTTCTTCTGTGTGCCTTCTTGCACGTTTGTTCATAGTTGTTGGCTCGGATATTTTTGCTGTGGTGTCGTTATCCTTTGGATGATCATCTGAATGAAAAAGATAGAGATGATAAGCTGTTCATAGGAGTTCACACAGGTATAAAAATCGTGTATTTCAGGCCAGAAAAGGTGACTTTTGTACAGGAATGGCACAATTGTTTTTTTCATTCTGGCGAAGGTAAGGTGCACGCAAAGCAAAATTTTAGCAAAAGTTTTTTTTCGATAAAAGACACATATTCGGATTTGCCAGAGCATGCTGATCACGAATATGACCTTGAAAGTTGAAAAAAACCTTTTTTTCGGGGAGAAAAATGCAAAATACTGAAAAGGTCGAAAAACTTCGAAAAGTCTTGGCCTTTCGAAAAACACTCATAACTTTTTATAGAAAGTAGCTACAGGCTCAAACTTTTTTTTGTTCGATTCCTCGTCGAAAACTGGGTATATCCATACTAGTTTCAGACTCTTAGACCGTAATTTGAAATTTTGGCGCTGCTCGCGATAGAAAACCCTGAAAAATGAGACCCCTCCGCCAAAAACCTATCTAGTTTTTTTGGTGAGGAGCTAACTCATTGAATTTTATGCCATTCGATAGCTCTATACTCCAGCTATAGCCGTAAGGAGGGGTTTTGGGAAAAAAATTTTTTTCGTTGAGAAATAGCATTTTTACTAAAAATCAAAAGAACCCCAAATAGTGCTTTTTTCAACTGTATGCTATTTTTAATTTTTAAACTTTTTTTTTGAGTTTTTGGGAGGCCAGGGTTGATGCAACAGGCACTTCACGTTGTTTGCAGAAAAAAAAAGATCTTGCGTGTAACATCTTACTGAAAAACAGTGAAACCTATCACATTGTCTTCAAGTTTCAGATAAGTCATAATCTTTTACTAGCACTTTGTTAGTTAGAATGCCAAAGCGCAACCAACTACAACTTAGAAGCGAAAAAGCAAACCAGAAGCGTCACTCGGCTGAATATGTGTCATCTAGTGGCGAATCTGATGACGATGTGTGGGAGGAAAACGAGGCTATGGAAACTGAAGCGGAGGCTGTGCAAGAGAATAAGGAACCGTTGAATTTTACGAACGAAGTTTTCGTCAATGATATCGGCGATCTCTTTGGTAAGTAATTTTTGTTGACAGAGATTTCTCTTTAGTTTGTTTCAGTAACGTTTATTTCGTTCAGAGTTGTGCAAAGCCATTTGTCCAGTAAAACACCTTAGTGTTTTGATCTATATGATTTTGAGGCATTTTGGAATGAAGTGGCGGGCTATCAGTGATTTTCTGTCACGTATTGGAGCACAGACTAGTGTAACGGCTCATAAATGGACACAAATTTTCGTCTCAGGAGATTTAGAAGCATTTGCGTCAGGAAATAGTAAGTTGTGCTTATAGCTTCAAATCACTGTACCATAACTTCTAACCTGCCAATCTTTTAGGAGGCGGAAGGCGCACACAAGGAAATTTTGCTAAAATTTTGCTTTGCGTGCACCTTAAAATATTCCGATTCTGGGCGGATGTAAAAGAAATGTTCCTTTAAAGCCCTAAGATAGGTGAAAAACATGATATCTGTCGAGTATTTCGGCAACTGTCCTATATGGGCATATTTTTGGGAAGATTATTTTTAGCTCATTTTGAAGCTTGGAAAATTCTATCTTTCTATGTGTGGGCTTCGGTCAAGATCTTTGAAATCGTACGAAAAACTTGAGGAACACAGTGATTGGCCTTCGTTGAACTGCACGAAGATTTCTTAGTGTTGATTTTTTTTCTTATTGATGCACCCGGTCTTAAAGGCTCAAATCGTGTTGCTAGATAGAGTTAAGTATCAGGCAATTCTGACAAAGTTTGGAAGTGATACTGTATCTTTGATCTGCTATAGAAGTTTTAGTGAAGAGTATGAAAAGTGAAAATTTGAAATTTTGCTCGAAAAATATTTTTTTCTCAAACAACAAGCATGTTGTTTTAATTCTTTTATCGTCAGTTTATAGTGCGTTTTCCACTCTACAAAATCCGGTTTAAACAGTATCTTCATTATACTTCCTTACTGAGTTAAAACACTTTTTTCATCTTATGTTAGTAAATGGTCAAACTTTTCAGAAAATTAGTTTTTGAGAAACGATTATAGTTTCAAAGCAGAAATTATATATGGTTAGATGCGCAATAAAATTCTGTATCGAACTTGCTATTCAGCTTTTTGATACTTTCACATTTTTAAATCGCGCAGGGTCCTTTGCTGCACGCTACTTAGAAGATGAAAAGCTTCCATAAACAGTGCACTTTGGTCAAATTGAATGGGGCCAATTTTCATTTTTCGAATGAATATGAAGTTATCTTTTTTCTAAAGCATGATATCATGTGGAAATATAAAATTGTGTGCGTACTTAGAAATGTGCAAAATAAGAGTTACCTTCTCTCTGTTTATATTCAGTTTAAAAGTTTTCTCCTACATCAATGTGAGTATATGATTATTTGCATTGTTTGCCAACATTTTATTTCATTGTGCAATGATGAAAAACACGAATAAAAATTATTGTGCTTGAAGCCCTTGTTGCGCTTATCTCTAGGCAAGTAAAGATAATGTTCTGGAAAGTACATTGTTCAAGTAATCTGTCTGGGAAAAGGTAAGGAATTATTTCAACGGAATGGCTATTGGCAGGTGTAGATATGTCAACAAAATGGTATTGCCACTTTCGGGAGTGTCAGCAAAGACGTCAACCGACATTTGATCGCCCTGACGTTTAAGCGATGCACGGACTGTACTTTCACTCTCAAGATTCGGATTGTATATTCGTGTTATGCGAGGTGTCGTGTACTTGGCACCTCGCTCAGTGCGAAGGGAGATAGGTGAATAGTGAGAGTGAGTGAAAAAACAATATTCTTCGAGAGAATTCGAAAAGCTGATAATCTAACAGATGAAAAGAAAAAGTTATATAAAAAATATTGTAAGAATATTGTAATATGTAGTGAACAACGTCATTTTGAACATGCACTGCAACTCTAGTTGAAGCAAGCAAATGAATTCAGAGAAGCTCAAGTTGCCGTAGACTGTATAAGCGATTGTTCAAACGTCGTCGCCACTTCGAGGGAGTGGCCCACTATTAGTTTGAACTGTTCTAAACTCAACACAGTGCACTGTTAAGTAAACGTTGTCATGAAATTTAAGCCTCTCCCCTCTAAAAAAGATTTT